>CM076570.1:421441996-421725802 GCA_034641835.2 Pinus albicaulis | reverse complement strand
ATGAATCCCAATAACCGACTAGATGTAACTACGAAAACGCACTTGTTCGGATTCAACCTAATCTTATAGAAACGACATCGTTCAAATATTTGCCGGAGGTGAGCCAGATGATCCATCCTCTTTCAAGAATGCTTTGTCATTGTAATTTCAATTTGCTTTTAAAGTTTCAAGATTGGTAAATCATTATAGGGGATATCACTTCCTTGAATAAATATAACCAAGCTTGCTTTTCACTTTAAAATTTCCATTTTACCTTAGAAAGACCACAAACGACAAAAAGTTAAGAAAGAGGTTATCTTGCACATATAGTGCGCCGCACTTCATCAGCTTACGATTCCCGGATTGACAATTAAATGCAGCAATTTAGGACACACTAAATTGACCAAAAAGTAAGGTCCAAGGGTCCGAAAAATTATGAGTTCTGAAGAAATCTCTTCGAAGAGGAGCCTTGGAGGATGAAATTGCATTTATATGCACCGTAGGAGGAGGAATATCGAAAGTACCCATTAAGGAAGAATACATTCCAACCCCTAAATTCTCAACAGGCGCCTTAGTATTATCCAACTTTGGAACAGATGAGTCAGTAGACGCATTCGGGTCTACAGGAGGACAGTCCAGTTGGTCCACTGTAACAATCCTCCCTTCATGAGGGAAACAAATAATCTGAAATAATGAGGATGCAATGAAATCCATCTCATAAATCCAGTTTCTCCCCAACAGAAGGTTGTAGTCCAAGCTTGCATCCACTACCTCAACCTCTATATTCACAGTTTTGTCCCCAACACAGATAGGCAAAGCTGGGACAATACCATGCGGTCTGTGAGAATGACCATCAAATGCAGTCAGAAGAGTGGTAGATGGAACAGCTTTGGGAGATCCAATCGTCTTCCAACATGTGAGAGACATCACGCATGTGGAAGCACCCTCATCAACAACCGTCCGAAAGATATTGCACTTCCGGTACGATGATTTAATATGAAAAGCCATATGATGGGGGAGTCTCTTCTTAAAATTAGACATATCAAAAGTAATCAGAAGAGAATTTTTCAGATCAATAGCCCCAATGGCAGTGAGCAAAGCACTGCGCTGAGCCAGATAGGATTGGAGCACCTCTAAAGCCGACATAGCACAAGGACTCTGCGCCAGATCTTCCACAATAGAGTAGTTCTGGGCAGCCCTAGCATTTGGATTAATCGTCGAACGCTTAGTAGATGCTTTGGGCATCCGAGGCATAGGCTCAACAGTAGGCCTTGTAATTTGAAGCGGCTCAGTAGCATCCTTAGCTTTTGAAGAATCTTCTTCGCCATAATTACGGGATCTCGTAGAGACATCCACGTGAGCACTCATCATGAATATGTTTGATGGTATTTCCCCTTCCTGGGTGCCCCCAGAGGAAGCCCCAGGATTTTGATTCACGCCAACAACTAGCTGTTGCCCTTGGGGAAAAGGGTTTGTCAACACAGCCTGGGAACTAGAAGAACCCTGCTGAGCTAACAAGCACTGTGCATCCTGAATTTTAGGGCAAAGGTGTGTAAGGTGGTCTCCAGTACATAACTTGCATGGAAACTTCACCTTATTTTTATCCTTTGGACCCTCACCAACATGCTCGTTGGTTTTATTCGCATTACTCTTCCCATTCTTGCCCTTTTTCTTATTATTTCGTCCCTTCTTCTTCCCTTCGGATTGTTGATTTCCTTTGGGATCAAAAGCTTGGACAGAATTTATCGACAAAGATTGGGAAGGCGATGACTCAACAGGCACAGCCTGACCAGAAGGAGCAGATTGTATAGACAACTGCTGTAACTGAGTAAGCAGGTTAGCTGCACCACTATTGATCGACCCGATAAGTCCATCACCATGAGGACTAGGCTTAGTTTTGGATAAATCTAATTTGGAGCGAGGAGCGTTGGGAAAATATTTATGGAGGACCCCAGACTGAGAATAGATTAGTTCTAGCTGCTGGGCCCTAAAAATGGCCTGCTCCTCAGAAAATACCCCAGACAGGGATACATCTTTAGAAATTTCTGACTGCAGAGATTTCAGAAACCATTCCAAAAGGAATTCTCCTGGAATATGAGCTTTAATAAGCCTCTTCCTTCTCCTCCATTACTGAATATGGTCAGAAATGTGGGTTGCGTCGTCCTACTTAAAATTAGCTAGGAGTTCAGTCCCAGCGTCATATCGGACAGGCAACTAGAAATGGTTTAGAAATGTAACAGCCAGTTCTCCAAATGTAGCAAAACTGCCCCCAGTTAGCTCAATATACCATTTGGCAGCGCTTCCAGTTAGGGTGCATTGAAACAATCTCAACCTAATCGAATCATCGATCAGGGAGTTAGAAGAACACCATAAATGGAAAGTGGTGATGTGGTCAGCCGGATCCTCTCCATTCTTGCCTTCAAACTTTGGAATGTCTGAAGGTAGTTTGGTCGGGACCGGAGGCCACCCTAGACTGTACCGAATCGGATCATTCATCAATTTCGACAGATCTGACAAGTTTAACGTTGCCAGAAAAGGTAAACGAGGCAGAGCCTGAGGATTCCATCCTTGATAGGATGAATTCCCAACATTCTGAAAAGAATACCCTGGATTTGATGAGGCACCAGGTTGCCAGAAAGAACTCGTAGCAAAAGGAGAAGAACCTCCTCCCAACGCAGAGTTACCAAAGACCGGACCAGTTCCCCCGCCTGAAGTATTAAATGAAGAGGAAAGCCCCTGATAGGGGTTCTAGGCATTAGAAAGAGGGGAAAAAGTCTGATAAGCACTCGACGAAGGGAAAGAAGCATTCCCTTGGTGACCAGCGTAAAACTGATTCCCTGCCCCCGCTGTAGTGAATACAGGGTTCCAACCTGTAAAAGTAGTCGAACTTTGACCTCCAGACCAAGGGTTGAAACTCTGGGTCTGAGAAGTAAATGGAAAGGACCCTAAAGAAGGATTCAAACTAGGAATGTGTCCAGTTCCGAAGGGGAACCCTTGAAAAGAAGTTGATCCACTAGCCATGGAAGACATGGGTGTAGATCCAGCTGCAGCAACGGAAAAGGAAAAAGAAGGAATCCCACTAGTGGGCATTCCAAAATAGAAGGGACCAGATTGAGAAGCATGTGCTTGGGTGAAACCAGAGCCAAACACAGCAGCACTAGAAGCAATCGAAGATATAGCAATAGTGCCCCCTCCTTCAACAGAATCAGGAGTCTGAATGCCTGCAGCACTCACAGCAGAAGCCGCGTTCCCAGTCGTGGCCATCGAAAGGTATGTATAATAAGGGGGATCTTCCGGTCTCTTTGACTCGGGTCTGATGTATTCAACAACGAACGGATAATCAGGAGGAAGAGGAGATGGAAGTGACTCTGAGGGTTCAGACACTTCCTCTACTTGTACTTCTTCTTCCTGCGGAAATAATACTCGCGAGGTGAGCAGAGCACTCCTCTCGGAACCAACACCAGAATCAGCTACGAAACCTTCAGACCCTTGTGGAGGATCTCTCTCCACTGTGTCAGACGCCACAGGGTGGTAACCACCTGCTAAATCACTCCTACGCCTTCTTGAAGAAGGCTCTGGACTCTCGGGAGATAACCCCCGGATTCTCCTCGATCGACGAGACGCTTGATCAGCCACTTTAATAGATTTTAATTAGACTCAAAAAGTATAAAGCTAGGCAAGCTAGGAGAAAAGAGCACTCACTACAAAAAATAATCCCTGAGATACAATCAAGCAAACAACCTTCAGGTATTTCCGCTCTGGGTGATTAGGACCGGACACCAAAATACAAGAAAGCGAAATATAGGACCTCCCGAAAGTAGTCTGGGATAATTATGGCCCAGGCCTACTAGTGAAGGTAACAGAAACAGTTACGCCAACCTCTTAATGACAGCCTTTGCCGGCACAAGTACCCAAGCTTCGCAAGGGCACCCCCCAGAAGTACTGCTGAAAGTGATGCGATGTCTGCCTCAGGTACCATGGGTATTCCCCCCCGTAGTCACCTATGTGGAACCTAGGAGTGGAAACTATGGGCACCAATCTGTATCAGAAGCCGGGCGGAATGGTCTTGAGGTCAGATTCAGCAAATCAGAGAGGGGGTATCTCTCTTCTTAGCCTTCACTTCCCCTCGTGCTTGACTCTCTGGAGGAGAGCTTTCCCGGTCCACCTAACGGAGTTGGATTTCGCTCAATTAATCAACTTCTATGTTTTGTTTGAGCGGCCTTGGAGAGTTAACTCTCCACTCACCTAATCCAAGGCCCTACAACCTAGCTAGTTGGTGTATGACACTTAAAAAACTTTCTAGTTGCTTTTAAATTATAGCACTTATTTTAATCGACTGTTATGTTAAGTCAAAGGGATACAGAAATGAAACTTGTGGTGTTTTGACGCAGAAAAGAAATTAATAAAAACCAAACTACATGCAAATGCAGTAATTGTCTTTCGATGAAAAGCAACTTCTACACAGGTTCTACGAGATTAAAAAAATTTATTTTTCTTTTCAGATAACAAACTCACACTCGCAAAAACTATGAAAATGACTAAATGCTTAAGTGCACCTGATGCAAATCACTAAAAGCATGCAAATTCTAAGATGCAAAATCTCCTAAAGCAGAGAGAAATTTCCCAAAGATCCTTCATTTTTATCTCTTTTTGGTTGTCCAGAAAGCTAGTTCCCAAAATCAGAAACTCTTAATATAAAGACAGCAAAATTTCTTGAAAACAAGAGGAAGAAATCAATGACAATTCCTTTCCAAAATCAAGTCAAAATCCAAAGGAAAGAAATCTCAACAAAGCTTCAAAAGATATAACAAAATGAAAACAAAAATGCAAAAACAAAAGCAAATGACAAAACAAAATGTTTTTGAGCTTTTGAATTTTATAAAAAGAAGAGCTCGAAAAGACCAAGAAAAACTATCAAATCCCAAGCCAAACAACACTGAATTTCAAGCAAAAACTTCAAAAACGCTCCAAATCTTATAGGGCTAACTAGTAGCAAGATTTATATGAGCAAAAGAAGACAAGAAACTCAGTCAGTCAGCCTAGAAGAATAGTACAACCTTGTAGCAAACAAAAACTTCAAAGAACCAAGAAAGACTCTTCAAAAATTGCAACAAGACCTAGTCGACTGAACTCAAGAAAACCAACCAAGAAATGGGAAAAAATCGAAGTGCAAAGCAAGACACAAAGGTAGGAAAGAGTAAATAAGCAGGAGCTGTCTGTTCTGATAAAGCAGAACAGCCAAGAATCCCCAGGAAGAGATCTTGGTACTCGAACCAAAAATGCCAGCACAAGAAACAAGACTTGCCAAATAAGCTAGTTTTCAACTAAACAAGAGAGAGAAAAGACCAAAGACCACTTTCTACACAATCTAGAGGATACAAAGACACTGCAGGAACAGGTCTCCATAGGCAGACAGGACTAAAAAGCCAAGAAATCCAAAATTTCAAAATCTACCCAGGTATACGCTACTTGACAGTTTTGAAACAAGCGTGCATATGCGACTGTTCTAAAGGAAACCCGCGTATACGCGACTCCCTTTAACAAAAAATGCATGTATACACGTCTGTGTACAGACAAACCCGCGTATGAAAAGGTAAATAATAAAAAATAAAAAAGATCAAGCCTGGATAAGGAACCAGGGCTTCAGTCTGACTGAGAAAGAGTTAACTGGACTAGAAATAAAAGTTAAAACTGTTGGAAACCTATCAAACAGCTGAAACCACCCAACAGGGGAATCACAAAAATGCGATTCCCAGTGGAGTCGCCAGTTCTGTTTCGGGGAAAATCACCCTAGAGGTTTTTTGGGTCAAACCTCCACAGAGCAGGGCATGCCATTCAGAAGGACTCACACACAACCATACTTGAATGCAAAAAACTAGATAACAACGATAGCAGAACTCACCCGTAGTCCTACGTTCGATGTAGATCCCGCGGGGTCCAAACCCCCAGCAACCTTTCTTCCTCCTTCAACCTGACAAACAAGAAATAACATGCACGGAAACCTAGTTGTACAACATATATTTCTCCTAAACGTTAGTGTAATCCATGTGAAATATGATATAAACGATAATAACTGCTTAATAATCAATCTTTTCACATATACAAATAGATACTACCACAGAAGTTCAGGAAGGAGATGGTTCTTCATTATTGTGAACAGCATGTACAGAAGTAAAGAGGGGAGAGATCACCTGAATCCTTCCACGATCTTCAAGCAGACCGTTGTCTGGATTTTTTCCGCCCTTGCTTCGCTAAGAAACTTTCAAGACTTGTGCACTCGAGATGGCATATAAATGGATGAACATCTCCAGGAAACAAGGGTTTCCTGTATAAATTTGGGAAAGTGCAGGAGGCACGAGAAATCAGACTTGAATTAGGGATTCCAACAGAGTATAATGTCTATAAAATTTCTCTCTCCCTTAGGCCATGCACATGAGGGGCTTTTATACTCCCTCAAAGTAGTTTCAGTTAGTTTGAAACAGTTGGCCACGTACTGGGGTGGTTGAACTACTGGAGTAACCATCAACCCAGTCCGAAAATAGGGAATTTATATATATTTTTAATGGTTTTAATGGCATACGCGGAAAAGTACATGTGGACTCGCGTATACATGCGGAAAATTCTGGGCATACCCGCGTATGGGAATTTTAACACTGTTTTTTAATGAATTTGTTCAAGTCTGTAGGAATGGGTGCCCAAAGCCATAAAGACAATCATGAATCACCTGAGGGTGAAAAATGATGCTATAACAATGTTCCATAGGGGTTTGTGCTCCCTGTGCCCAAGTTTGTGATTGATTTTGAAATTGGGGCCAAGGTTGCTGCCAAGAATTCCAATTTGGTGGGGGTTGATTATACATATGATCATGAAATCCTTGTGTTTGAGGTCCTTGCCAAGGCCTCCTGGAAACAAAATTGAGATATTCTGTGGAACTTATAGGAGTATCTTCTTGAAAGACAGCTTTAAGACCAGGAAGTGAAGGACAACTCTTGGTCTCATGTTTTTCTGAACAAATTACACAAGTCTCCACAACTTTGACATCCAAAGGGCACTCTCTCAAGACATGTTTCTTTCTACTTTTGGGACAAAATATTGCCAAGGCCTCAGATTCAGATTTTTTCTTGTTTTGTAACTTAAGGGTGTCTATCTGTTCACTAAGACTCCCCAAGATATCATATTTGAACTCATCAAGCATATGTCCTATTTCTGCCCTACTTATTGTCCCAGAAGCAGACTTACTTGCCCTTGCAAGAGCAGGATCTCTTGGTCCTTTCACAGTTTTAGATTTTCCTCTTGAAAGGTTGATACATAATTTAGCTATTTCAGGTAATGTGAGCTGAGATATATCCCCTTTTCCCATCATGTTAAAAATATCTAACCATTCATCCCTAATTGTCTTCAATAAGAGAGATTTCAAGGTGTCTTGGTCTAGGTTTTCCATTTTTTCTCTTTTGATGTTGTAGTTAAATCTCTCCAACAAATCTTCCATATTTTCATCTTCTTTTTGTAGCATTTTAAACACTTCCTCCTTATGGTTGAGTGACATACAGTAGTCCAAATACCTCTCTAGAAATTCTTGTTTCATGTCTTCCCATGTTCTAATAGAACTGTTGATCAAACTCATAAACCACTTCAATGCTGCTCCTTTCAATGTTGAGGGAATTAATTTAAGTTTTTGAGTATCTTGTAAGTAGTCATAGGTTCTACATAGGACTTCAAATTCAAATAGGAAGGTTTCGGGATCTTCAGTTTTAAGTCCATAAAAGTTTGCAAGGACAGAGGGTGAAATTTTTTTCATAGTTGTATTGGTTTCTTCATCTACTATAGGAAACCCAAAAGAGATTCCCATTTCTCTTCTACCTCTTCCTCTACCTCCTTCTCCTTCTGCACCTCTACCTCCTTCTCCTCTACCTCTACCTCTACCCCCTCCAAATAGTGTGTGTTCTCCATTAAAAAATCCTCCTCCCCCTTCTTCTGCCATAGTTGATTCTTCTGTAGAAGTTGAAAATTTTATGTCCCTAGCAGAGGTTCTTGAATCTTCCTCTAAGACAGGTTCAGTGGGTAAAATGGAAGGTCTTTCTAATGGAATATCTGATCTTAAGTCCTCTGGAAGTCTGGGATCAGTAAAGGATGGAATGTGGGTTTGAGTTGGAGGTGTGCTGGCTCTTGGTCTTGGTGAAACAAGTGGTGTTCTAGGAATCAAGCTTCTGCTTCTTATGAATCTACCCATTGAGTCTCTTTTTCTACGCATATCATTGTTTTTGGGTGGTAAGAAACAAGGCTACCTAGTTACACTTCCCCGGCAACGGTGCCAAAATGTAGTGCTCAACTTAGTGTTCCTAAATTGAGGTCATAAATTGTCAACCAGGGCTAGTAAACTGCTGAAGTGAGGTGCACTATATGTGCCTAGGTATCTGTTTCTCACTACGTTGTGTTTAGTGTTTTTCTGATGTTTTTGGTTTTATGGTTTTATGTTAAAAAGGAAAATAACCAAGTGTTGGTAAAGAGAAGTGGATGGTTACACTAAAACGAAGCAAAACCTATTCTAAATTGTGTATGGCACTAAAGAACAGAAAATGCAAAGCTTGATAATGACTCATAGCAAAAAAATAAATCACAACATGAACTCAATAACTCATAACATGAACTCATCCAATTCATTCATTAGAAATATGTTGGAATAGCTTGAGAAAAGGACAAGTTTAGTGCAAATGAGGTTCTCCTAGGTAAACAATCATCTTACAATATTACAAAGAATCTCATCCATGGCTAGAAGTTTATTGGAACACAATTGGAAAAGATTATTTGTAGCACAATAAGATTTCTACTTTGAATTAACTTGTAATGCTAAGATTAATCCATTCTGCAGCTCAACTTGTCACTACTAAGCCTCCTTCGAAAGTTAGAGATTTTCTAGAATAGTTTTTGGGAAAAGGCTTATTTGTGAAATTGCAAAAGATTGCAGAACAATCAAGGCCTTAAACTGATATCACTAATTCCTGTCCATATGATGATGCATTAATAGAAAGTCAGAACAAGATTAGTTTGTAAACAATGAAGGCCGTGAAGTCTAATTTTGACAGTTAATACAACTTAAAGAACAATGGATAACACTGAACTAGAATGCAATTGATCAAACTTGAAACACAGTGATCACAACTAAACTAGAATGCTTTTAGCCTAACTTTGAAATACAGTGAACTGGAACTGAACTAGAATGTCACTAATCTAACTTAAAGTACAGTGAACAGAGTTATACTAGAGTGCCATTATCAAACTTGAAACACGGTGACAAAATTAAACTAGAGTGACATCTACCTCCGGAGTACTACAACTAGACTAAAGATGCAACTAATCACTAAAATGTCTCAGCTCTGTCTCATTCGGAATTAGTGGTATTTTGGAATAATTTATGGAACAGGACTGGCTGCAACATGTTATGTAAATGAGCATGAAAGCATACAATTCAACAAAACACAACAAAGCTCCAAAACACCACAGCTATGTCTCATCTAGAATTAGTGATATTTTGGAAGAGTTTATAAGATCATGACTAGCTGTAACAACTGATGTAATTGAGCACAAAATCATAAAGTTAAGAGAAATGCAACTAACTCCTAAATATTACAGTTATACCTCATTCAATATTAGTGATATTTTGGAATAATTCGTGGGAACAAGACTAAACTGTAGTATCCAATGCAAGTGAATATAAAACGCAAAGTTCAGAAAATTAATTAAACTAGGAATGAAACAAGGCTAAGTTACTTATCTAAACCATATGAACAAAGCTTCTCAGGTAGTAGGGGCCCTCTACCACCGGATTAGCATGCAAATCTACTCAATATTGACTCAGATCTTGCAATAATGTGATGTTTCTTTCATTAAAGGAGAAATTCTTCAAAACAGAGTATTTATGGTCTTCTGAGATCTAGCACTAAAACATAAATCTAGCTAGTTGTTTCTCGGTTTCCCGAGCCATACTTATAACAAAATTACATAATTTTCTTTGAGATAAAACAGGAATAATTGTCTCTCCCAATTAAAATCAAACTAGGACTCTGGTGGTGGCCTCGTACTATGATTAAGGACATCTATACAATCCTTGTCCTATTAGAAGTCTGTCTCCTAGTTTTGGTTTCCCACGTGCATAACCACCTGTAGACTCGAGCTCAAACTTCGTGGAGAACAAGAAATGATGGGGGAGTGATGTGGAATATGACCATATGTGTTTTTCCTTGCAGTGACACCTGGAACCTACGTAAACACAAAGATAGCTATAGAACAGAAGACTGGCTATAGAATGCCTGTGTTCTGTAGCCAAGTCCAGTCAAAAATTACTACAACAACAAAATCATGAAAACATAGTAATTTAGTCATTATATACATTCTTAAAGTAATCCTAATCAATCCTATTGATCATTTAAGCCTGTAATTGATGAGGGACAAAGGAAATGAAGTGAAATGTGGTGGAAAAGAAAGACATCTTTGGGAATCAACATACCCCCACTGCAAGGTTTTTGCCTGTCCTCATGCAACTAATCCATGTACTATGAGACCTCTGCTAGGACATCCAACCCTCTTCTTCGGCTTTTCCTGACAGTCAATGGTCTTCTGGGCTTCCTTATGACTAACTTGAATCTCAAATTTGTAAGTGCCCTGCTTAACTTTTTGTTTTTCTTCTTCAATTTTTCACTGGCCTTGTACAGCTTTTTCATTTGTAGAGATAGAGTTGAATTCATATCATTTTTAAGCTTAACCTGCTCCCTTAAAATTTCATTCTCATTCTTGATATTCCTATTGAGTACTTATAACTCCTACTTATCTCTTCTTAGCATATCAATTTCAGATTTTGGTGGGCTAGGAGTTCTGTCTCTAATTTCTGAAGCTCTCTTCTCTAGTGTCTCAACATAATTGTAAATTTCTTGTTGTGATGGGTCTATTTCAGGAGCTCCTTCATCAAAATCCTCCTCATACTGATACTCAGGTGATCTAGCAGTAGGTGTTTCTTTATCCTCAATGTTTATAATTCCAGTTTGTCTAACCTCTATTTTCTTTAGTATACCTCTAAGTCTGTGGCTCCGTCTTGGTTGAGATGGCCCTTCTCCTTTGTCTTTAGCATATTTTCTTATTATTCTCTCCTTCTTAAGCTGCTTCTTTATTTGAGCCAATTTCTCAGAAATCATCTCTTCACTGTCCTCTTGAATTGATTTACCAGTTTCAACTTCAACAGCTTTGGAAATTTCCCTTCTCCTGCTTCTTCTTGTAGGTTTTCTTTCAGGTGGAGATTCTTTGGGTTCTTCAAAATGGTTCGTCACTAGAAACTCTTCCCAATTATCTCCTATTTTCCTCAAATGATGTTCAATTAGGATTTTGACTAAACCATAGTGATACAAAGTTGTTTCTAGAAATTGAACCCTTTTTTGAACATTTGAGGCCATTCTTTTCAGACTATGAAGTAGGAAAAAGGGCAAATTAATTTCTTCATCTAAGAAATGCATCATTAACAGAATATGATAGAAAAAGAGGATACCAAATCTTCCTTCACAAGTGATAATTTTTTGCAAAATGAGCAACAAATTCCTCCATTTATTCTTTAGTGCCGAGCTAGGGATACCTTTCTTAAAAATGGAAACATCCATACCTGGTGTTTTAAGTATTTGCTTCCATGCCTCGTTATGAAATTCCCTATTTTTGAACCACCTTTCTCCTTGTCTGGGTAATTCCATTGCTTCTGCAATGAAAGCCTTTGTAACAATGAATTTAATATCTCCTATCTCGACCTCTGCTCCATTGAAAGACTGTGCAAATGTTTTAGTCACCTCTTTGTGAAAACCACTAATTTTTTCCAAAAATTGCAACCACCCAGCTTGCTGTAGCATTTCTCTGATTTGTGGATAACCTTCCAAGTACTTGGTTCCAACCAGTTCGGTCCTCACTATGAGACCCATAAATTCTCTTTTCAACCTTCAAATTACTGCTCCTCTGCTCACGGTGAAAATGGGTGTTAAAGAGATGTTTCTGCCCCAAATATGTTTCCTCTGTTTTACAAACCGGAAATGGCTAAGAATTGGCTACGGAAAGAAATGATATGGAGTGGTTGTGAAATGAGTATAATGCGGTGAGGATTATTCACACGGATTAATGAGTTGAAAGCTATCACGGAAGAAAATACCGCAGAGATATTTCGTAATCAATTCAAAATCATCATTAAATACTTTGGCCTAGTGACGTGACTGATTAAATCACTTCAGTACTTTAACCGTTAAGTTTTAAATGATGATGAGATATGGTAAGATGGAAGGGTTTTTGTCCAAAGTTTTTAGGATGGATTTAATAGGCATGATCAACACGACTAACCAAAATTACTTTTTGAATCATACATGACTTAACTATACTAAAATTTTCATGATCTGTCACTTTAATAATTTCATAACTTTTACCTTTGCCTTCCCTTTGATTCTTTTGTGATTTTGATATGCCTTGTCCTTCTTTGAAAATATTTGATCTTCAGTCCTCATAAATTCTTTGATTTTTCTTGTTGTCTTGGATATGCAGGATCAATTTGTTGATAAATCAGGTGATTACTGGATAGTGCCTTCAGGATCTCTGGCTGCAGAATGTCTGACTGGCTGCAGAATATCTGACTGGCTGCAGAATGTCTGATTAGCTGCAGAATGTCTGATTGATTGCAGAATGTACCTATAGAAGCCTTGAAATGGAATGGTTTGAAGCATGAATGGAATTTTGGAATGTTGTATGAAATGAGTTAAAAATGGATAATGAAATATGGTGCAATGGAGTATGGGTGAAGTGAATAATGGAATGAAATGAATCACAATTATAAAGTGGAGTGAAAAAAGTGGCCTGCAACTTCTGATGTGTATTATTAAATTGCAGAAAAAGATCAAATTTAAAAATCTGAGATGGAAATGAGGTGGACCATGGAGTGAAATGAATGAAGTGTGGATGAATGGAATGAATGACATATGAATGAATGGAGCGGATAGAATATGAATGGAGTGAGACATGATGGAGTGAAACTTACGACTTTGTAATGACTATTTGCAAAAAAACAAATTTGAAAAGCTAAAGTGTCAGAAGGATTCTGATTTTCACTCTATCTTTTCTCTATAAACATGCTAATCAGTGACTAGTTTTCATGTTTATACTTTATTATTATTATTATTATTATTATTATTATTATTATTATTATTATTTTACAATATCTGACTTTAGAAAATTCAATTAAGTTGATGAAGAAGAAAGATTCTTCTTCATTAACTTCACATCACTGTTTTCCTGGAATATTTTGACAAATTCTTCTCTTGAGAGTGGCTTATGATACAGCTTCAATATATGACCATTCACAAGAAAAGTGACCTTCTCTTCATCTATTGTCCTGATTTTTATTGCTCCATTATAAAAAATTCTTATAATTTCATATGGCCCAAGCCAATGTGTTTGGAATTTACCTTGAAAATCCTTGAACTTTGAATCAAACAAGAGAGCCCAGTCACCTTCTTTGAACTTCTTTTCCTTGATTTACTTGTCATGCCATCTAGTCCTTTGCTGTTGGACTATACTTGTTTTCTGAACTGCATCTTGTCTAATCTCATCCAATTCATTAATCTGCTCCAATCTGTGCTTTTGTGCCTCTGATAGATCAAGTCCTAGCTGAACTGCCATTTTGAAAGTTTGAATCTGGAACTCTATGGGAAACAAAACTTGCTTTCCATAAACAAGTTCATAAGGAGTATGGCATGTTGTGCTTCTCCATGTAGTTCTATAGGCCCACAAGGCTTCAGGAAGCCTATCTACCCAATCTCTTCTATGTAAATGGACAGTCTTTGTTAGGATCCCTTCAATGACCTTATTAGTAGATTCCACTTGACCATTTGCTTGTGGATGATAGGGAGTAGATTTTCTGTGTCTTATTTTGTACCTCTCCATCATTTGCTCCACTAGCCTTGATGTGAATTGAGTTCCTTGATCTGTAACAATTTCCCTTGGGGCACCAAAACAAGTAAAAATATCCTCAAAAAGAAAATTAACTACAGATGCTTCAGTAGCAGAAAGTAATGGCTTGGCCTCTACCCATTTGGTAACATAATCAGTGCAAACTAATATATATTTCTTTTGTCTTGATGGAGGACTAATAGGTTGTACAAAATCCAAAGCCCATTTTTCAAAAGGTTCAACATGTACCTGAGGCTGAAATGGCATCTCACCTGAAGGAGAAGGTTTCCCTACCCTTTGGCAACTGTCACACCTTTTGACATTCTTTAGCATCTTTTGAAGCCCTCCATTTACCATTTTTATTTGGCACAATTACCAAAGGAGAAACCCACTGACTATCTGAAATAGGATAGATAAAGTTGACATTCAATAATTTCTGCAATTCTTCTTTAACAATCTCCCTAAGATTTGGATTCATCCGTCTCTGAGGTTGTCTGATTGGTTTACAATTTCCTCTATGTAGATGTGATGAGTGCAATTCTTGGGGCTTATCCCTTTCATATCAGTGTACTCCCATGCATATGCAGAAGAATGTCTCTGTAATATCTTGACTAGCTCTTCTTGTTGAGATTTCTCTAGGTTCTTGTTTATGTTTAAAGTTTTGCCTGGAGATATCTCAATTGTAGAGCTGCCAAATTTATCCATGGAATAGAGAGACATCTGCCTTGATGACAAAAACTCAATGTTGGATTCTTCTTGAAATTGTTCATGTTTATATTCCGAAGAGGATTCAAATTTTTCCAAGGTATTCAGAATCTGGTTATCTTCACTAATTTCTGAAATGGTGAAGAGAGGTTGTAGATCTTCTTCATCCTCTATCCATTGAGTATCATCTAATTCTGTAATTGTTCTTTCTGGAGGATACAAGGTAAATTTCTTGGTTGAACTACGATCAGAGATGTACATATCACCGGATCTACAACTAATGAAAGCATCAGCTGTAGCTAACCAAGGTCTTCCTAATATAATAGGGTGTCCTCCTAGATTATTCTTAGGAGTTAGGATCATAAAATCCACAGGATACTCCCAAGATTCTAGGGACACTGGAATGTCTTCTATTACCCCATCAGGTTTGATCACAGATTTGTCTGCTAATTGTAATAATGTGGGTGTAAAAAGAAGAGTATGAATTTTCAGTTTATCCATGATTTGTCTACTCATGATATTGATTGCTTCTCCTAAATAAATGAGTGTGTTTTGGATCTCAATTCCATTGATGTGAATTTTAACAATTGGATTTCCTGGGTCTAGATACTTTGGAATAGCAATCTTACCCATCATGATATCTGCTATTTTTCCTGCCAGTTGAATTTTCTTTATCTCTCTTATTCTTTTTCCTGTTTTCTTCATGCTCAACTCCTTTATTGTCTTTGCTAAGATTGGAATTTCCTTGATAGCTTGCAATAATGGGATCTTAATAAAAACATTTCTCAGCTCATCCAGGAAATCATAATTAGGCACCATAATTTTTTTTTCTACACCCCTATCAATTTGTAATCTTTCTGGAAAGGGAGGTGTAGAAGTGGATGTTGATGGCTGCTCTAATATAGGAGTTGAAATTATTGGTTCTTTTTGTTTTTATTTTTCAATGTTTGGGTCTTGGAAAGTTGTGTTCTCTTCAAGACTTTTATTTACCCGTAGAGAATCTTCCTCAGAATTGTCTTGCTCTTGTATGATTACAGAAGGTTTCCTCTTTTCAAGTATTATTCCAGACCTAAGTTGAACATCACTAAGGTCTAAAGGAGTGATCAAATAAGTTGGAAACTGTTGGCCTTCTATCATGTATGTGTTCTGAGGATTTTTATTGTTGGGGTTTGGTATGGGTTGGGCAGGCAAATGATTTTTTTTCTGAGGAAATGGTAATGGAAGTGGTTGATTTTGATGTTGTGGATTTTGAAGATTTTGTTGAGGAGGGAAATGTGGATATGGTGGATAGGATGGTGGATATTGGTAATACTGAGAGTATCTTCCATAGTGGTTTTGTGCTCCTTGTGCCCAAGTTTGTGATTGATTTTGAAATTGGGGCCAAGGTTGCTCCCAAGAATTCCAATTTGGTGGGGGTTGATTATACATCTGATCATGAAATCCTTGTGTTTGAGGTCCTTTCCAAGGCCTCCTGGAAATAAAATTAAGAGATTCTGTGGAACTTGTAGGAGTATCTTCTTGAAAGAAAGCTTTAAGACCAGGAAGTGAAGGACAACTCTTGGTCTCATGTTTTTCTGAACAATTTACACAAGTCTCCACAACTTTGACATCCAAAGGGCACTCTCTCAAGGCATGTTTCTTTCTACATTTGGGAAAAAAGATTGCTAAGGCACCAGATTCAGCTTTTTGCTTGTTTTGTAACTTAAGGGTGTCTATCTGTTCACTAAGACTCCCCAAGATATCATATTTGAACTCATCAAGCATATGTCCTATTTCTGCCCTACTTACTGTCCCAGAAGCAGACTTACTTGCCCTTGCAAGAGCAGGGTCTCTTGGTCCTTTTACAGTTTTAGATTTCCCTCTTGAAAGGTTGATACATAATTTAGCTATTTCAGGTAATGTGAGCTGAGATATATCCCCTTTTCCCATCATGTTAAGGATATCTAACCATTCATCCCTAATTGTCTTCAACAAGAGAGCTTTCAAGGTGTCTTGGTCTAGGTTTTCCATTTTTGCTCTTTTGATGTTGTAGTTAAATCTCTCCAACAAATCTTCCAGATTTTCATCTTTTTTTTGTAGCATTTTAAACACTTCCTCCTTATGGTTGACTGGCATACAATAGTCCAAATACCTCTCTAGAAATTCTTGTTTCATGTCTTCCCATGTCCTAATAGAACTGTTGATCAAACTCATAAACCACTTCAATGCTGCTCCTTTCAATGTTGAAGGAATTAATTTAAGTTTTTGAGTATCTTGTAAGTAGTCATAGGTTCTACACAGGACTTCAAATTCAAATAGGAAGGTTTCAGGATCTTCAGTTTTAAGTTCATAAAAGTTTGCAAGGACAGAGGGTGAAATTTTTTTCATAGTTGTATTGGTTTCTTCATCTACTATAGGAAACCCAAAAGAGCTTCCCATTTCTCTTCTACCTCTTCCTCTACCTCCTTCTCCTTCTGCACCTCTACCTCCTTCTCCTCTACCTCTACCTATACCCCCTCTAAATAGTGTGTGTTCTCCATTAAAAACTCCTCCTCCCCCTTCTTCTGCCATAGTTGATTCTTATGTAGAAGTTGAAAATTTTATGTCCCTAGCAGAGGTTCCTGAATCTTCTTCTAAGACAGGTTCAGTGGGTAAAATGGAAGGTCTTTCTAATGGAATATCTGATCTTAAGTCCTCTGGAATTCTGGGATCAGTAAAGGATGGAATGTGGGTTTCAGTTGGAGGTGTGCTGGCTCTTGGTCTTGGTGAAACAAGTGGTGTTCTAGGAATCAAGCTTCTGCTTCTTATGAATCTACCCCTTGAGTCTCTTTATCTACGCATATCATTGTTTTTGGGTGGTAAGAAACAAGGCTACCTAGTTACACTTCCCCGGAAACGGTGCCAAAATGTAGTGCTCAACTTAGTGTTCCTAAATTGAGGTCATAAATTGTCAACCAGGGCTAGTAAACTGCTGAAGTGAGGTGCACTATATGTGCCTAGGTATCTGTTTCTCACTACGTTGTATTTAGTGTTTTTCTGATGTTTTTGGTTTTATGGTTTTATGTTAAAAAGGAAAAGAACTAAGTTTTGGTAAAGAGAAGTGGATGGTTACACTAAAACAGAGCAAAACCTATTCTAAACTGTGTATGACACTAAAGAATAGAAAATGCAAAGCTTGACAATGACTCCTAGCAAGGAAATAAATCACAACATGTACTCAATAACTCATAGCATGAACTCATCCAATTCATTCATTAGGAATATGTTGGAATAGCTTGAGAAGAGGACAATTTTAGTACAAATGAGGTTCTCCTAAGTACACAATCATCTTACAATATTACAGAGAATCTCGTCCATGGCTAGAAGTTTATTGGAACACAATTGAAAATATTATTTGTAACACAATAAGATTTCTACTCTGAATGCTAAGATTAATCCATTCTGCAGCTCAGCTTATCACTACTAAGCCTCATCTAAAAGTTAGAGATTTTCTAGAATAGTCTTTTGGGAAAAAAGGCTTATTTGTGAAATTGCAAAAGATTGCAGAACAATCAAGGCCTTAAACTGATGTCACTAATTCCTATCCATTTGATGATGCATTAATAGAAAGTCAGAACAAGATAAGTTTGTAAACAATAAATGCCGTGAAGTTTAATTTTGACATTCAACACAACTTAAAGAACAATGGATGACACTGAACTAAAATGCAATTGATCAAACTTGAAACATAGTGATCACAACTAAACTAGAATGCTTTTAGCCTAACTTTGAAATACAGTGAGCTGGAACTGAACTAGAATGTCACTAATCTAACTTAAAGTACAGTGGACAGAATTATACTAGAGTTCCATTATCAAACTTGAAACACGGTGACAGAATTAAACTAGAGTGTCATCTACCTCCGGAGTACTACAACTAGACTAAAGATGCAACTAATCACTAAAATGTTTCAACTCTGTCTCATTCGGAATTAGTGGTATTTTGGAATAGTTTGTAGAACAGGACTGGCTGCAACATGTTATGTAAACGAGCATGAAATCATAAAATTAATTAAAACACAACGTAAGCTCTACAATGTTACAATTACGCCTATGTCTCAGTGGGGATGAGTGATATTTTGGAAGAGTTTATAAGATCATGACTAGTTGTAACAACTGATGTAATTGAGCACAAAATCATAAAGTTAAGAGAAATGAAACTAACTCCTAAATACTATAGTTATACCTCATTCAATATTAGTGATATTTTGGAATAATTCGTGGGAACAAGACTAAACTGTAGTATCCAATGTAAGTAAATATAAAACGCAAAGTTCAGAAAATTAATTAAACTAGGAATGAAACAAGGCTAAGTTACTTATCTAAAACATATGAACAAAGCTTCTCAGGTAGTAGGGGCCCTCTACCACCGGATTGGCACGCAAATCTACTCAATATTGACTCAGATATTGCAATAATGTGATGCTTCTTTCATTAAAGGAGAAATTCTTCAAAACAGAGTATTTACGGTCTTATGAGATCTAGCACTAAAACATGAATCTAGCTAGTTGTTTCTCGGTTTCCCGAGCCATACTTATAACAAAATTACATAATTGTCTTTGAGTTAAAACAGGAATAATTGTCTCTCCCAATTAAAATCAAACTAGGACTCTGGTGGTGGCCTCGTACTATGATTAAGGACATCTGTACAGTCCTTGTCCTATTAGAAGTCTGTCTCCTAGTTTTGGTTTCCCACGTGCATAACCACCTGTGGACTCGAGCTCAAAATTTGTGGAGAACAAGAAATGACGGGGGAGTGATGTGGAATACGACCATATGTATTTTTCCTTGCAGTGACACCTGGAACCTACGTAAACATGAAGATAGCTGCATAACAGAAGACTGGCTACAGAATGCCTGCGTTCTGTAGCCGAGTCCAGTCAACAATTACTACAACAAGAAAATCATGAAAACATAGCAAGTTAGTCATTATATACATTCTTAAAGTAATCCTAATCAATCATATTGATCATTTAAGCCTGTAATTGATGAGGGACAAAGGAAATGAAGTGAAATGTGGTGGAAAAGAAAGACATCTTTAGGAATCAACATACCCCCACTGCAAGGTTTTTGCATGTCCTCATGCAACTAATCCATGTACTCTAAGACCTCTTCTAGGACATCCAACCCTCTTCTTCTGCTTTTCCTGACAGTCAATGGTCTTCTGGGCTTCCTTATGACTAACTTGAAAGTGCCATGCTTAACTTTTGTTTTTTCTTCTTCAATTTTTCACTGGCCTTGTACAACTTTTTCATTTGTAGAGACAGAGTTGAATTCATATCATTTTTAAGCTTAACCTGCTCCCTTAAAATTTCATTCTCATTCTTGATATTCCTATTGAGTACTTCTAACTCCTACTTATCTCTTCTTAGCATATCAATTTCAGATTTTGGTGGGCTAGGAGTTCTGTCTCTAATTTCTGAAGCTCTCTTCTCTAGTGTCTCAACATAATCGTAAATTTCTTGTTGTGCTGGGTCTATTTCAGGAGCTCCTTCATCAAAATCCTCCTCATACTGATACTCAGGTGATCTAGCAGTAGGTGTTTCTTTATCCTCAATGTTTATAATTCCAGTTTGTCTAACCTCTATTTTCTTTAGTATACCTCTAAGTCTGTGGCTCCGTCTTGGTTGAGATGGCCCTTCTCCTTTGTCTTTAGCATATTTTCTTATTATTATCTCCTTCTTAAGCTGCTTCTTTATTTGAGCCAATTTCTCAGAAATCATCTCTTCACTTTCCTCTTGAATTGATTTACCATTTTCAACTTCAACAGCTTTGGAAATTTCCCTTCTCCTGCTTTTTCTTGTAGGTTTGCTTTCAGGTGGAGATTCTTTGGGTTCTTCAAAATGGTTCCTCACTAGAAAATCTTCCCAATTATCTCATATTTTCATCAAATGATGTTCAATTAGGATTTTGACTAGACCATGGTGATACAAAGTTGTTTCTAGAAATTGAACCCTTTTTTGAACATTTGAGGCCATTCTTTTCAGACTATGAAGTAGGAAAAATGGCAAATTAATTTCTTCATCTAATAAATGCATCATTAACCGAATATGATAGACAAAGAGGGTACCAAATATTCCTTCACAAGTGATAATTTTTTGCAAAATGAGCAAAAAATTCCTCCATTTATTCTTTAGTGCCGAGCTAGGGATATCTTTCTACATCCATACCTGGTGTTTTAAGTATTTGCTTCCATGCCTCGTTATGAAATTCTCAATTTTTGAACCACCTTTCTCCTTGTCTGGGTAATTTTGTTTCTTCTGCAATGAAATCATCTGTAACAGTGAATTTAATATCTCCTATCTCGACCTCTGCTCCATTGAAAGACCGTGCAAATGTTTTAGTCACCTCTTTGTGAAAACCACTAAATTTTTCCAAAAACTGCAACCACCCAGGTTGCTGTAGCATTTCTCTGATTTGTGGATAACCTTCCAAGTACTTGGTTCCAACCAGTTCGGTCCTCACTATGAGACCCATAGCTTCTCTTTTCAACCTTCAAATTACTGCTCCTCTGCTCACGGTGAAAATGGTTGTTAAAGAGATGTTTCTGCCCCAAATATGTTTCCTCTGTTTTACAAACCGGAAATGGCTAAGAATTGGCTACGGAAAGAAATGATATGGAGTGGTTGTGAAACGAGTATAATGCGGTGAGGATTATTCACACGGATTAATGAGTTGAAAGCTATCACGAAAGAAAATACCACGGAGATATTTCGTAAGCAATTCAAAATCATCATTAAATACTTTGGCCTAGTGACGTGACTGATTAAATCACTTCAATACTTTAACCGTTAAGTTTTAAATGATGATCAGAGATGGCAAGATGGAAGGGTTTTGTCCAAAGTTTTTAGGATGGATTTAATAGGCATGATCAACACGACTAACCAAAATTACTTTTTGAATCATACATGGCTTAACTATACTAAAATTTTCATGATCTGTCACTATAATAATTTCATAACTTTTACCTTTGCCTTCCCTTTGATTCTTTTTTGATTTTGATATGCCTTGTCCTTCTTTGAAAATCTTTGATCTTCAGTCCTCATAACTTATTTGATTTTGCTTGTTGTCTTGGATATGCAGGGTCAATTTTTTGCTAAATCATGTGATTACTGGATAGTGCCTTCAAGATCTCTGGCTGTAGAATGTCTGACTGGCTGTAGAATATCTGACTGGCTGCAGAATGTCTGATTGGCTGTAGAATGTCTGATTGATTGCAGAATGTACCTGTAGAAGCCTTGAAATGGAATGGTTTGAAGCATGAATGGAATGTTGGAATATTGTATGAAATGAGTTAAAAATGGATAATGAAATATGGTGTAATGGAGTATGGGTGAAGTGAATAATGGAATGAAATGAATCACAATTATGAAGTGGAGTGAAAAAAGTGGCCTGCAACTTCTGATGTGCATTATTCAATTGCAGAAAAAGATCAAATTTAAAAATCTGAGATGGAAATGAGGTGGACCATGGAGTGAAATGAATGAAGTGTGGATGAATGGAATGAATGACATATGAATGAATGGAGTGGATAGAATATGAATGGAGTGAGACATGATGGAGTGAAACTTATGACTTTGTAATGACTATTTGCAGAAAAACAAATTTGAAAAGCTAAAGTGTCAGAAGGATTCTGATTTTCACTCTATCTTTTCTCTATAAACATGCTAATTAGTGATTTGTTTTCATGTTTATACTTTATTATTATTATTATTATTATTATTATTATTATTATTTACAATATCTGACTTCAGAAAATTCAATTAAGTTGATGAAGAAGAAAGATTCTTCTTCATTAACTTCACATCACTGTTTTCCTGGAATATTTTGACAAATTATTCTTTTGAGAGTGGCTTATGATACAGCTTCAATCTATGACCATTCACAAGAAAAGTGACCTTCTCTTCATCTATTGTCCTGATTTTTATTTCTCCATTATCAAAAATTCTTATAATTTCATATGGCCCAAGCCAATGTGTTTGGAATTTCCCTTGAAAATCCTTGAAATTTGAATCAAACAAGAGAGCCCAGTCACCTTCTTTGAACTTCTTTTCCTTGATGTACTTGTCATTCCATCTAGTCATTTGCTGTTGGAATATACTTGTTTTCTGAACTGCATCTTGTCTGATTTCATCCAATTCATTAATCTGCTCCAATCTGTGCTTTTGTGCCTCTGTTAGATCAAGTCCTAGCTGAACTTCCATTTTGAAAGTTTGAATCTGGAACACTATGGGAAACAAAACTTGCTTTCCATAAACAAGTTCATAAGGAGTATGGCCTGTTGTGCTTCTCCATGTAGTTCTATAGGCCCACAAGGCTTCAGGAAGCCTATCTACCCAATCTCTTCTATGTAAATGGACAGTCTTTGTTAGGATCTCTTCAATGACCTTATTAGTAGATTCCACTTGACCATTTGCTTGTGGATGATAGGGAGTAGATTTTATGTGTTTGATTTTGTACCTCTCCATCATTTGCTCCACTAGCCTTGATGTGAATTGAGCTCCTTGATCTGTAGCAGAAAGTAATGGCTTTGCCTCTACCCATTTGGTAACATAATCAGTGCAAACTAATATATATTTATTTTGTCTTGATGGAGGACTAATAGGTCCTACAAAATCCAAAGCCCATTTTTCAAAAGGTTCAACATGTACCTGAGGCTGCAATGGCATCTCACCTAAAGGAGAAGGTTTCCCTACCCTTTGGCAACTGTCACACCTTTTGACATACTCTTTAGCATCTTTGAAAAGGGATGGCCAATAATATCCTAAATGAAGGATCTTATAAGCTGTTCTTTTATCAGCAAAGTGTCCGCCACAAGGTTCATCATGACATGCCTTGAGGATCTCAGGCATTTCATCTTCCGGAACACATCTCCTAATGATAAAATCTAGACCTGTTTTGTATAACTCATTAGCAATCCATGAATATTTTTCACTGTCATAAATGATCTTTCTTTTTTCTCTTGCATTCATTATTGAAGGAAATTTCCATGAAACTAAATAATTAGCAATGTCAGCAAATCAAGGAGTCTGAGTAGAAATTGAAAAAATATATTCATCAGGGAATTGATCTTCAACTGGAGTATTGTCTTTGATGTTTTGGAGTCTAGATAGGAAATCAGCTACTGTGTTTTGTTTTCCAGGCCTATCTAGAATGGTAATGTTGGGCTTATAAAAACAACCATCTTTATAATTACGCCATTAGTAATTGATTTGTTCATTAAATATCTAATTACTTGAGTGATCTGTGAATAAAAGTTTCACTTAGCACAGTATATAATTAATAAGATTTGTTTATGGCATGAAAAACAGCTAAAAACTCTTTTTCAGTTACAGTATAGTTTAACTCTGAAGGAGTCAAATTTTTACTGGTATAGTAGATGGCATAAGGAATCAGGTCTTTTTGTCCCAATACTACTCCTAGAGCTGTATCCGAGGCATCTGTTGAAATTTGAAAAGGTAACTTCCAGTTAGGTCCCCTTAAAATAGGTGCTTCAGAGATCTTTGTTTTCAGGGTCTCAAAGGCTAACTGGCAATCAGGATTCCACTTGAATTCACAATCTTTGGTAAGTAATTTGAAAAGTGGAGATGCTATCTTGGTGAAGTTTTCTATAAACCTTCGATAATATCCTGTAAATCCTAGAAAACTCCTAACATCTTTTTGACAACATGGAATAGATAAGTTAGAGATGACTTCAAATTTTGACTCATCAACTCTAATCCCATCCCCTGAAATGTGATGTCCCAAAACAATTCCTTCAGTAAACATCATAAAACACTTTTCATGACTTAGTGAAAGATTTTCTTCTTTACATCTCTTTAAGAATTTTTCCAAGTTTGCTAAGGCTTCTTCAAATGTGTTTCCATAAACTGTGAAATCATCCATATATACCTCTACACAATCATGTATTAGATCTGAAAATATTCCTAGTACTGCCCTTTGAAATGTTGCAGGTGCATTACATAGTCCAAATGGAAATACTCGGTAAGCATAGGTACCCCAAGGACAGGTAAATGTGGTTTTGTCTTGATCTTCAAGTGCTACTTGAATTTGGTTATAACCACTAAACCCATCTAAAAATGAGAAGTACTTTTTTCCAACTAATGTATCTAACACCTGATCTATGAAAGGTAGGGGAAAATGATCTTTAAGAGTAGCTTTGTTTAATTCTCGGTAGTCAATACATACCCTCCATTTACCATTTTTCTTTGGCACAATTACCAAAGGAGAAACCCACTGACTATCCGAAATAGGATAGATAAAGTTGACATTCAACAATTTCTGCAATTCTTCTTTAACAATCTCCCTAAGATTTGGATTCATCCGTCTTTGAGGTTGTCTGATTGGTTTACAATTTTCCTCTATGTAGATGTGATGAGTGCAAGTCTTAGGGCTTATCCCTTTCATATGAGTGTACTCCCATGCATATGTAGAAGAATGTCTCTGTAAAATCTTGACTAGCTCTTCTTGTTGAGATTTTTCTAGGTTCTTGTTTATGTTTAAAGTTTTGCCTGGAAATATCTCACTTGTAGAGCTGCCAAATTTATCCATAGAATAAAGAGACATCTGTCTTGATGAAAAAAACTCAATGTTGGATTCTTCTTGAAATTGTTCATGTTTGTATTCCGAAGAGGATTCAAAGTTTTCTAAAGTATTCAGAATTTGACTATCTTCACTAATTTCTGAAATTGTGAAGAGAGGTTGTAAGTCTTCTTCATCCTCTATCCATTGAGTATCATATAAATATGTAATTGTCCTTGTTGGATGATACAAAGTGAATTTGTTAGTTGAACTACCATCAGAGATGTACATATCACCGGGTCTACAACTAATGAAAGCATCAGCTGTAGCTAACCAAGGTCTTCCTAATATAATAGGGTGTCTTCCTAGATTATTCTTAGGAGTTAGGATCATGAAATCCACAGGGTACTCCCAAGAATCTAGGGACACTGGAATATCTTCTATTACCCCATCAAGTTTGATCACAGATCTGTCTGCTAATTGTAATAATGTGGGTGTAAAGAGAAGATTAGGAAGTTTCAGTTTATCCATGATTTGTCTACTCATGATATTGATTGCTGCTCCTAAATCAATGAGTGTGTTCTGGATCTCAATTCCATTGATGTGAATTTTAACAATTGGATTTCCTGGGTCTAGATACTTTGGAATAGCAATCTTACCCATCATGATATCTGCTATTTTTCTTGCCAGTTGAATTTTCTTTATCTCTCTTATTCTTTTTCTTGTTTTCTTCATGCTCAACTCCTTTATTTTCTTTGCTAAGATTGGAATTTCCTTGATGGATTGCAATAATGGGATCTTAATACAAACATTTCTCAGCTCATCTAGGAAATCATAATTAGGCACCATGATTTGTTTTTCTACACCCCTATCAATTTGTAATATTTCTGGAAAGGGAGGTGTAGAAGTGGATGTTGATGTCTGCTCTAATATAGGAGTTGAAATTATTGGTTCTTTTTGTTTTTATTTTTCAATGTTTGGGTCTTGGAAAGTTGTGTTCTCTTCAAGACTTTTATTTACCCATAGAGAATCTTCCTCAGAATTTTATTGCTCTTGTATGATTACAGAAGGTTTCCTCTTTTCAAGTATCCTTCCAGACGTAAGTTGAACATCACTAAGGTCTAAAGGAGTGATCAAATAAGTTGGAAACTGTTGGCCTTCTATCATGTATGTGTTTTGAGGATTTTTTTTGTTGGGGTTTGGTATGGGTTGGGCATGCAACTGATTTGTTTTCTGAGGAAATGGTAATGGAAGTGGTTGATTTTTATGTTGTGGATTTTGAGGATTTTGTTGAAAGTTTTGTTGAGGAGGGAAATGTGGATATGGTGGATATGATGGTGGATATTGATAATACTGAGAGTATCTTCCATAGGGGTTTTGTGCTCCCTGCGCCCAAGTTTGTGATTGATTTTGAGAGATTCTGTGGAAATTGAAGGAGTATCTTCTTGAAAGACAGCTTTAAGACTAGGAAGTGAAAGACAAATCTTGGTATCATGTTCTTCTGAATAAATTACACAAGTCTCCACAACTTTGGCATCCAAAGGGAACTCTCTCAAGGCATGTTTCTTTCTACATTTGGGACAAAAGATTGCTAAGGCATCAGATTCAACTTTTTGCTTGTTTTGTAACTTAAGGGTGTCTATTTGTTCACTAAGACTCCCTAAAATATCAGATTTGAATTCATCAAGCATATGTCCTATTTCTGCCCTACTTACTGTCCCAGAAGCAGACTTACTTGCCCTTGCAAGAGCAGGGTCTCTTGGTCCTTTTACAGTTTTAGATTTTCCTCTTGAAAGGTTGATACATAATTCAGCTATTTCAGGTAATGTGAGCTGAGATATATCCCCTTTTCCCATCATGTTAAGGATATCTAACCATTCATCCCTAATTTTCTTCAACAAGAGAGCTTTCAAGGTGTCTTGGTCTAGGTTTTCCATTTTTTCTCTTTTGATGTTGTAGTTAAATCTCTCCAACAAATCTTCCAGATTTTCATCTTCTTTTTGTAGCATTTTAAACACTTCCTCCTTATGGTTGGCTGGCATACAGTAGTCCAAATACCTTTCTAGAAATACTTGTTTCATGTCTTCCCATGTCCTAATAGAACTATTGATCAAACTCATAAACCACTTCAATGCTGCTCCTTTCAATGTTGAAGGAAATAATTTAAGTTTTTGAGCATCTTGTAAGTAGTCATAGGTTCTACATAGGACTTCAAATTCAAATAGGAAGGTTTCAGGATCTTCAGTTTTAAGTCCATAAAATTTTGGAAGGACAGAGGGTGAAATTTTTTTCATAGTTGTATTGGTTTCTTCATCTACTATAGGAAACCCAAAAGAGCTTCCCATTTCTCTTCTACCTCTTCCTCTGCCTCCTTCTCCTTCTACACCTCTACCTCCTTCTCCTCTACCTCTACCTCTACCCCCTACAAATAGTGTGTGTTCTCCATTAAAAACTCCTCCTCCCCCTTCTTCTGCCATAGTTGATTCTTCTGTAGAATTTGAAAAGTTTATGTCCCTAGCAGGGGTTCCTGAATCTTCTTCTAAAACAGGTTCAGTGGGTAAAGTGGAAGGTCTTTCTAATGGAATATATGATCTTAAGTCCTCTGGAAGTCTGGGATCAGTAAAGTATGGAATGTGGGTTTGATTTGGAGGTGTGCTGGCTCTTGGTCTTGGTGAAACAAGTGGTGTTCTAGGAATCAAACTTCTGCTTCTTATGAATCTACCCCTTGAGTCTCTTTCTCTACGCATATCATTGTTCTTGGGTGGTAAGAAACAAGGTTACCTAGTTACACTTCCCCGGAAACGGCACCAAAATGTAGTGCTCAACTTAGTGTTCCTAAATTGAGGTCATAAATTGTCAACCAGGGCTAGTAAACTGCTGAAGTGAGGTGCACTATATGTGCCTAGGTATCTATTTCTCACTACGTTGTATTTAGTGTTTTTCTGATTTTTTTGGTTTTATGGTTTTATGTTAAAAAGGAAAAGAACTAAGTGTTGGTAAAGAGAAGTGGATGGTTACACTAAAATAGAGAAAAACCTATTCTAAACTGTGTATGACACTAAAGAACAGAAAATGCAAAGCTTGACAATGACTCCTAGCAAGGAAATAAATCACAACATGAACTCAATAACTCATAGCATGAACTCATCCAATTCATTCATTAGGAATATGTTGGAATAGCTTGAGAATAGGACAAGTTTAGTACAAATGAGGTTCTCCTAAGTACACAATCATCTTACAGTATTACAAAGAATCCCGTCCATGGCTAGAAGTTTATTGGAACACAATTGAAAAGATTATTTGTAACACAATAAGATTTCTACTCTGAATGCTAAGATTAATCCATTTTGCAGCTCAACTTGTCACTACTAAGCCTCATCTAAAAGTTAGAGATTTTCTAGAATAGTCTTTTGGGAAAAAAGGCTTATTTGTGAAATTTCAAAAGATTGCAGAACAATCAAGGCCTTAAACTGATGTCACTAATTCCTATCCATTTGATGATGCATTAATAGAAATTCAGAACAATATTAGTTTGTAAACAATAAAAGCCATGAAGTTTAATTTTGACAGTCAACACAACTTAGAGAACAATGGATGACACTGAACTAAAATGCAATTGATCAAACTTGAAACATAGTGATCATATCTAAACTAGAATGCTTTTAGCCTAACTTTGAAATACAGTGAGCTGGAACTAAACTAGAATGTCACTAATCTAACTTAAATTAAAGTGGACAGAATTATACTAGAGTGCCATTATCAAACTTGAAACACAGTGACAATTAAACTAGAGTGACATCTACCTCCGGAGTACTACAACTAGACTAAATATGCAACTAATCACTAAAATGTTACAACTCTGTCTCATTCGGAATTAGTGGTATTTTGGAATAGTTTGTAGAATAGGATTGGCTGCAACATGTTATGTAAACGAGCATGAAAGCATAAAATTCAACAAAACACAACGAAGCTCTAAAACACCATAGCTATGTCTCATCCGAAATTAGTGATATTTTGGAAGAGTTTATAAGATCATGACTAGTTGTAACAACTGATGTAATTGAGCACAAAATCATAAAGTTAAGAGAAATGAAACTAACTCCTAAATACTATAGTTATACCTCATTCAATATTAGTGATATTTTGGAATAATTCGTGGGAACAAGACTAAACTGTAGTATCCAATGTAAGTAAATATAAAACGCAAAGTTCAGAAAATTAATTAAACTAGGAATGAAACAAGGCTAAGTTACTTATCTAAACCATATGAACAAAGCTTCTCAGGTAGTAGGGGCCCTCTACCACCGGATTAGCACGTAAATCTACTCAATATTGACTCGGCTCTCGCAATAAAGTGATGCTTCTTTCATTAAAGGAGAAATTCTTCAAAACAAAGTATTTACGGTCTTCTGAGATCTAGCAATAAAACATAAATCTAGCTAGTTGTTTCTCGGTTTCCCGAGCCATACTTATAACAAAATTACATAACTGTCTTTGAGATAAAACAGGAATAATTGTCTCTCCCAATTAAAATCAAACTAGGACTCTGGTGGTGGCCTCGTACTATGATTAAGGACATCTGTACAGTCCTTGTCCTATTAGAAGTCTGTCTCCTAGTTTTGGTTTCCCACGTGCATAACCACCTGTAGACTCGAGCTCAAACTTCGTGGAGAACAAGAAATGATGGGGGAGTGATGTGGAATACGAACATATGTTTTTTTCCTTGCAGTGACACCTGGAACCTACATAAACATGAAGATAACTGCAAAACAGAAGACTGGCTACAGAATGCCTGCGTTTTGTAGCCGAGTCCAGTCAAAAATTACTACAACAACAAAATCATGAAAACATAGCAAGTTAGTCATTATATACATTCTTAAAGTAATCCTAATCAATCATATTGATCATTTAAGCCTGTAATTGATAAGGGACAAAGGAAATGAAGTGAAATGTGGTGGAAAGGAAAGACATCTTTGTGAATCAACAATACTTCAGCGTCTACAGGTTCAGGTTCAGGCAGGAGGACGTAAAACAGACAGTAAAGAGTTCAGGCTCCTGATGTGGAGGAGGAGTTTCATTCTCCAGTGGGAGAAGTGTGCTCAGGGAAGAGGAAGCCCAAGTGTCTTCAGGATACCTTGATAGAGGCCACATCTGTTGTTGGGCCTAAGAGCCCGGTCAGAGAGAGCAGACCACCTATAGGTTCTGTATCTATATGGAAATGGTTTCCAACATCATTGAATCTGAGCCTTCTAGCTATGAGGAGGCAACTAGCCAATAGGTCTAGAGAGAGGCCATGCAGGAGGAGTATTCTTCTATCATGAAGAATGATATTTGGGAGGTGGTGCCGAGGCCTGAGGGAAAATCTGTGGTTACTTCCATATGGCTTTACAAGGTAAATCATGCTGCAGATGGTAGCATTGAGAAATTCAAGGCAAGGTTTGTGGCTAGAGGGTTTTCCCAGGTAGAGGGAGTTGATTATGAATAGACCTTCGCTCCCGTGGCTCGATATACTTCGATTCACTCCATTATATCGATAGCAACAGAGATGGGTTGGAAGATCCACCAGATGGATGTGAAGACCACATTTCTCAATGGCTTCATATAGGAGTAGGTGTACATTGAGCAGCCATAAGGCTTTGAGATGAATGGGAAGGAGTCCCATGTGTGCAGACTGAAGAAGGCCCTTTATGGCCTGAAGCAAACTCCCAAAGCTTGGTACTCCAGGATAGATACATACTTGCTAGAGATGGGTTTCACAAAGAGTGATGAAAATCCGAACCTTTACTTTATTTTGATAGGTGAGGAACCTCTCATTCTGGTGTTGTATGTGGATGAATTAGTCATTACGGGTGCAGAGAGACTCATAGAGCACTTCAAGAGAGATCTTGCATCGGATTTTGAGATGAATGACATTGGCTTGATGCATTACTTTTTGGGTTTGGAGGTGTGGTAGGAGGAGGGGAATTTATTCCTGGGGTAGGGGAAGTATATTGTGGACATCCTTGGCAGATTCCAGATGGAGGATTGTAGACCCATGTCGACACCGATGATCACCAACTAGAAAAAGCTTCACGCTTCAGATTCTGAGTTGGCGGATCCCACTTTGTATAGACAGATGATTGGTTACTTGATGTATTTGGTCAACACTAGACCAGATATATGTTTTGCACTCAACACGATGAGCTAGTTCATGTGTGAGCCCAAGAGGGTGCATTGCATTGCTGCAAAACACATTTTGCAGTACTTGCAGGTGACAATGGTTTATGGTCTGGATTATAGGCAGGGGGAGGGAGTGAGATTGGTAGGGTACACTGATTCTGATTGGGCAGGTTGTGCTTCTGATAGGAAGAGTACTTTAGGGTGCTATTTTGGGTTGGGTTCGGCAGTGGTGTCGTGGTTCAGCCGAAAGCAACAGTCAGTAGCATTGAGTTCAGTGGAAGCAGAGTACATGGCAGCCAGTCTAGCTAGTTGTGAGGCCATCTGGCTTCGCGAGATGTTTTTTGGCTTATTTGGTCAGTCGTTGAGACGCTTAGTGATTTACTGTGATAGTTAGAGTTGCATTAAACTCACGGAGAATCTAGTATTTCATGACAGGTTAAAGCATATTGGCATCAGATATCACTTCATCAAATACTATGTTCAGAAGGGAGTTGTGAAGCTTGAGTATATTTCCACTGATGAGCAGGTTGCAGATATTCTTACCAAAGCCTTACCATGGGGCAAGCATGTCTACTTCAGAGGCAAGATGGGTGTGGTGAGGAACACCTTCCTCGGTAAGAGGGAGTGTTGAAATTTGGTTACCGGAGGACAGGTGGTTCCCTAAGGCTTTGATCTTTGGCCTAGGGAAAAGTGTCCAAAAGAATTTAATTTTTCTCCTAAAGTGACTTTATAAATTTATAAATTCAAATCTAATTTAACAGTGACTTTAAGTGATAAAGTTAAAGTCAATGTGAAATTAGAAAGGAAAAGTGACTTTGGAAATAAATGACTAAGTGGGTCTTTATTAAAGTGGGGTGAATTAAAAAATAGAAAGTGAGATTTAAAGGAGCATTTAATCTCAGCCCTAGATCTAAAGCTATCTCAGCCATTAGATTTAAGGATTCCCCAAAAGTCACTTAGGGTTAGGTTAAAGGAGGAATAGGAGGGAAAAGGTCATTCATTCTTTCATGAGCAGATTGAGAGAAGGAGAAGAAGAGAGAAAAGGAGATTTCTGAGCAGTGAGGAGAAGAAGAAGAGAACCTTGGCATGCATACCGAGGCAGCACTTGAGAAAATCCATACAGCAAGGAGAGGCACATAGTTCAAGGAAGTTTTGGGCATGAGTTTCAAGGAAAATCATACAACATCTTGGGCACGTATTCCAAGGAGGCCGTACAGCAGTTTGGCACAGATTTCGAGGATTAGTTTGCTATTTTTTTGCACAGTTTTCAAGACAGTTCGTACAATAAGTTGTTGTCCTTGTGCACGGAAAACAAGGCAGAAAATCATACAACATTTATTGTTGTTTCTTTGCACACATTTTGAGGAATCTGTACAACAACATTTATTGTTGTTTCAATTTTTTTGTTTGCACATTTTCTGAGGCGGTAGTTAAGCATGGAAAACGAGATAAGTTATATTTATTACTTGCTGAAATTTTTCTAAGTATTTCTCTCTCACTGTAAAAGAATTTATCAAAAATAAGAAGAATCTTTCGAACTGGTTTTCCCCAAGAGTTTTAGGGGGTTTTTCCAGGGTCAAGTTGACCAAAAATCAGCGTGTCAAAATTCTGTGTGTGGTTGATTTAATTTTTTGAGTTTTATTTCTGCATTTCAGCATTGTGAAATTTCTAGAATTAGTGTTTTCAGAAAATATTTATTTTTTCCAACTTGTTGAATTTATTTCAGAAAATATTTATTTTTTCCATGGGAATGGGCATTTAACTTTATGGGAGAAATAAGGAGAAACTGAAAACCGGGGTTGGTTATCAAATTTATACATCAACAAGCATATTGAGTTTATCACCTCCTTTCTTGCCTTTCCGGATCTTCCTCAATTTATCTTTCATCTGTTTGACCTTGATGTTGCAAATTTTGTTCTGGGCCTAATAGTGATGGGCCATGTGCCTGAGCATCTGATTGTCTTTGTTGGCTTTCACTAGCAACTCTTCCAAGTGAATTTTGACTCTCTCAAGCCACACTTCTCTATCATCTTCAATCTCCTTGGCTAACTGCTGGTCAAAACTCAAACTTTGGGCTTCTCTCTTTTCCTTCTCCAATGCTCTTTTGAGGCCTCTTGTATTTGGCCTTTTCCTGATGTTTTCAACCTCCTCAAACTCATCATCACTGTGTTCCTCCTCTCTGTAATCTATGTCCTCTTTTTCCATGCTTTTTTCTTTGGCACTTCAGAAACCCTAGGGAAAAGGAAAGAAAAGGGAGAATGAGTGAGGGAGTGAAGGGAATGGGAGCAGGGAAAGAAATGATGAAATGAGGGCTTTAGGGGATAGGGATAGAGTCACAAAAATTAAGGGAGATGGGGAAAAGGGTTAAGAAACTTTTTGAGGTGATGGGAAGTGAAAATATGAAGAGGGATGAAAAAGAAAATTTAATTACAGGTCAAGGGTATGGGGAAATCTAGGCAAAATAGTGAAAATCCTAGTAAATGGGGTTTTAATGGAAAAGAATAAAGAGATTTAGGAATGGGTAGTTTTAGTGTTTTTTGGGAATATGGGGTGAGGTAATAGGGTCTAGGGTGTTGAGATTCAACAAGATGATGAGCTTAGTGAAAATATTCGCCTTCACCAAGTGGGCCCACAGGCTATTTTTGGCGCAAGTCTATTTTTAGACTATGTCTATTTTTAGACATGTCGATCATATTTCAGAAGTTGCAAGATGCTATTTGTGGATGGTTGATCAAGTTGGAAAAATATATGAAATTCTATTTTTTGAATATTGGACGAATTCTATTTATAGATCGTCAATCTAAAAATAAATGCATGTCGAATATTATTAGCTCTTAATAATAATCAGACTCTAAACAACAACTTATTCTCTTGGAGCACTTCAGTTCAGTGCACATATGTGGCACAACAACTAACAGAAGGAATTGTGCTATTCCTAAGGGTTTACTAGAGCTATTGCATGGAGGACTCAGTTAGAACTCAAGTGGCAGAGTTATGACACAGTTGGAAGAAGTAGTTATGGAGTTGTATTTAGTTTAACTCAGTTAGACTCAATTGAGCTAGTTGTATCTAGTCTAACTGATTGATACACTAGTGACAATGGAGTGAATTAATTAGTTAATTAATTCAAAATTAATAACTCATTAATCAATTTAACAATACATCAGTTAACTATAGTGCATGGCAGTTTCAGTGGATACCAGTGGAGAGATAGGTGAAAGGGCAAGATAGACTATCTGTTGTGACTATTAGTGATGCATTGATTGCATCAAACACATAGTGGAGATGCCAATGAGGATTTCATAGTCAATCCAAGAGTAATTTGAATTCATTCAGAGCTATTCTTTAGCAGAGATTGCGTAGTGGAGGTAGGCTAATAGGTGGCAAAGATCGGTGCATGGATTTGCAAGATTAGGCCTTATTAGTGTATGACGATTGTACTGTACTGAGGGCTTGTGATAAGCTTTGTATGTTTGTATGAGATTGTCATATGATCTCCATGTTACATAATATATATTTTGGGTTTTCAGCTTCAGGATTTCCTGGTTAAAAATCTTGTTATGTGCGATTGAATATTTTTGTTTATGCTTCACATGTGTGTGCAATTAAATTTATTTGCAAAAGATTAACAAGTGGAATAGATTCAGTATCTTGCATAAAGTTAAATAGTGTGAGATCAGGTGGATCTTTGACATATGCGTTCTTAGTGCATATAATTTCTACATGGTATCAGAGCATTGTTGATTGAAGATTGCAATTGTGAAGTGAGTTTGTGCTGGTGGACAATTCGAATTTGCTACAGAAGATTCTTGGTGCAAAAATCGAGTATACATTTAAATGTCTTTCAACGGGTTGAGATTGGAGTATGCCCTTGATGGGAGATTTAATTACATAGTCTGGAAGGACAGGATGGAGGCGGTGCTGGAGGATAATGGGCTGAAGGAGTTCATCGATAGTGATGTTCCTAAGCCGAGATCTATCGATGCTGCATTACTTGATGCATGGAAAAAGAAGACTGCAAAGATGAGGAGGATTATTTTGGAAGGTGTGAAGGACCACATTGTGTCCAGCCTTCACAGGAAAGCCACTCCATTCTTAATGTGGAAGGATTTGACAGACTTGTTCCAAAGCAGAAGTGACCAGAGGAAGTTGGTGCTTAAAGACAAGCTCAGAAAAATAAAAATAGAGAAAGGTGACAATATTCCAAAATACATCACGAAGTTTTTCCACAACAAGGATGAGCTGGGAAGTGTGGGGATTATTGTTAATGAAGAAGACTTGGTGAGCTTGGCTCTCCTTGGGCTTCCGAAGAGTTGGCATAACTACGAAGACTCTGTCAATGGACGGGAGAAACTGTAGGGATGGGAGCGACTTTGGTCGGATCTTGTGCAGGAGGAGATAAGGCGGGGTACCAGGGATGGATCTTCATCAAAGAATGAAGATGAAGAGAATTTCACTTTGGATGCCAAAACAAGGAAAGGGAAGGGGAAGAAAAATCCTTCTAAATCCGGTGCGAAAGGAAAGAAGCAGGACTTGTCCAAAGTGAAGTGTTTTCACTATCACGAGCATGGACATTTCGCCACTAACTGTCCACAAAAGAAGAAGAATAAGCAGGCTACTAGATCTGCAATTGGAGAGGCCTTAGCCTTGCAATTTGAGCTGGATTTTTCCTTGATTGCATGCTTGGTTTCAAGCTGCATGGGATCGGTGTGGTATCTTGACAGTGGTGCGTATTTCCATATGACGGGAGACAAAGAGTTGTTTAGTGACTTGGAGGAGAAGGACCTCTATATGCATATAGAGATGTGCAATGGTCGGTACAGTGCGACTGGAATTGGGACCATTACCTTTGAGAGGGAGTCTAGTAATCCGTTCTTGTTGAAGAATTTCATGCCTGTTCCAGGTTTGAAGAAGAACTTGGTCTCAGTCGCAATGCTGGAAGACAGAGGTTATGATGTTGTTTTTAGTGAGGGAAAAGCTTTCCTTCGACATAAAACAACGAGTCAAACCAAGAAGATAGGGGTTCGAATTAAGAATCTCTATGAGCTGGAGGTAGATGGATGTGCTGCAATGGTGGGAAAAGCAGAATAAGTGGTGAGCCGGGATGAGGGAAAATTATGGCACAGGAGATTGGGCCATCTTCACCATGGCACTTTGAAAATTTTGCAGAAAAATTTCTACTGGACTTCCCAAGGGTACTCTTGCGCAGTCAGATCCGTGCAAAGGATGTACAATGGGTAAGTTTGTGAAGACCACTTTTCATGAGAAGGAGAACCGTGCTTCGGTGATCCTGGAGAGAATTCACACAGACGTGTGTGGACCATTCTCAGTTGCTTCAACAAAAAAACACAGGTATTATGTGATATTTGTTGATGATTATTCTCGTAGATGCTGGATCTTCTTCATGTAAAAGAAGAGTGAAACATTCTCAAAGTGCTGTGAGTTCAAGGAATTGGTGGAGAAGGAGTCGGGGAAGCAAGTGAAAGCTCTAAGGAGTGATAATGGTGGTGAATACATCTTGGGCAAATTCAAATACTTCTATAGCAAAGAAGGAATTTGAAGATAACTCATAGCGCCTCATAACCCACAACAGAATGGGGTCGCAGAGAGAAAGAACAGAACGATCTTGGGTGTTGCACGAGCGATACTGCATGACTAGGGCTTACCGATGCACTTGTGGGCAGAAGCATGCAACACTGCGGTTTATGTGCAAAACCGTTGTCCTCATAGAGTACTTGGCATGAGTACACCCAAGGAAGCTTTTACTAGTAAGAAGCCTGATATTTCTCATTTGAAGATTTTTGGCTCACTTGTTTACATTCATGTGACGAAGGATGCTAGGAAGAAGTTGGAGCCGATTGCAGAAGTTGCGATATTTGTGGGGTACATAGAAACACCCCATAACTATCGTGTGTATTTCCGAAACAGTCGGATGACTGTTATGCGACGGGATATAAAATTCAATGAGGTGAAAGCCATGAAGTTGACGCTTGAGAGGGAGCTACACTTGCATGCGGAGGAGGAACTTCTTATTCCCAAAGATGAGCCTCTGGATGTGGATCAGCCGCAGGAGGAGATTCATGGAGTGGAAGATTACATTCATGCAGAACCAAACATTAGACAAGGCAGGAAGCGTACCACAGAAGCTGAGAGACTGAAGGTGGATGCGGCACAGAATGTAGGAGTTCCTACATCACATCGCAGACAGAGACAGTCACCTGACTGATATACTGGATACATGTCTCTTATGATAAAATATATTGTGACAGAGAAATCTTCTTTTGAAGAAGCAGCGCAAGAGCCCACATGGGTAGATGCCATGTTGGAGGAGTATGACTCCATTGTCAAAAACAATGCTTGGGAGATTGTTCCAAGGCCGGTGGGAAAATCAGTTGTAGGATCAAGATGGATCTACAAGGTAAAGCAAGCTGCTGATGGGAGCGTCGAGAAGTATAAGGCAAGATTTTTTTCCCAGGGCTTCTCACAGATTGAGGGGATTGACTATGAAGAAACCTCTACACCTGTCGCACGGTATTCTTCCGTGCGTACCATCCTTGCTCTCTCAGCGCAGATGTGTTGGCACATTCATCAGATGGATGTGAAGATTGTGTTCCTTAATGGGATCATTGAGGAATAGGTGTACATTGAGTAGCCTGAAGGATTTGAGATCTTCAATAGCAAGTCGCATGTGTGCAGGCTCAAAAGAGTGCTGTATGGGCTGAAACAAGCACCCTGTGCTTGGTACACTCAGATCGACAACTATTTCACTAGACTTGGCTTCATCAAGAGTGAGGCGGATGCTAACCTATACCAGATTGTGGTTGAGGGTAAGCTTTTGATCATTGTACTTTATGTTGATGATTTGATACTAACAGGTGATGAGCATTTGATACACTCATGCAAGGCTAATCTTGCAAAGGAGTTTGAGATGAAGGATTTGGGACTCCTTCATTATTTCCTTGGATTGGAAATATGGCAGCGGGAAGGCGAATTGTTTGTGTCTCAAGGAAAGTATGCTCGGGAGATACTGGAGAAGTTTCGCATGCAAGGCTGCAAGCCTATCGACACTCCTCTTCCAGGAAATTGGAAGAAAGAGGATGCTACATCGACAGAGGTTGTGGATGCCATTGTTTATCGACAGTTGGTGGGTTCGCTCATGTATTTAGTCAATACAAGACCGGACATATGCTATGCGGTGAAACAACTTTCACAAGTGATGGTTGAGCCTACCAAGCTCTTTTGGAAGGCAGGAAAGCATGTTTTGAGATATCTCAGAGGCACATCTAATTATGGTTTATGGTACAGACATACGGATGAGGTGAAGTTGCATGGCTTCACGGATGCAGATTGGGCAGGAAGCCCAACAGACAGAAAGAGCGCATCAGGAGGGATTTTCAGTATAGGATCTACGGTAGTTTCTTGGTACAGCAGGAAACAAAGATCTGTGGCACTCGGTTCAGCGGAAGAAGAATACATGGCAGCAAGTTTAGCTGCATGTGAGGCTATCTGGATGAGGAAGATTCTGGTTGGTTTGTTAGTTCACATTTAGATCCCACGGTGATTCATTGTGATAATCAGAGTTGCATTAAACTCTCGGTTAATCCTGTGTTTCATGACAGATCTAAACATATTGATAGCCGGTATCATCATATCAAAGATTGTATGCAGCGTAAGATCATGTTGCTTCAGTACATTCCTACGGAGGATCAGGATGCAGATATTTTGACGAAGGCACTCGCCAGGAGCAAATTCGAATACCATAGAGGCAAGATCGGGGTGAAAGATAATCCCTATCTTGTTGAGAGGGAGTGTTGAGATTCAACAAGATGATGAGCTTAGTGAAAAGAGTCGCCTTCACTAAGTGGGCCAGCAGGCTTTTTTTGGCGCAAGTCTATTTTTAGACTATGTCTATTTTTAGACATGTTGATCATATTTCAAAAGTTGTAGGGTGCTATTTGTGGATGGTTGATCAAGTTGGAAAAATATATGAAATCCTATTTTTAGAATATTGGAAGAAGTCTATTTATAGATCGTCAATCTAAAAATAGATGCATGTCGATTATTATTAGCTCTTAATAATAATCAGACTCTAAACAACAACTTATTATCTTGGAGCACTTCAGTTCAGTGCACAGATGTGGCCCAGCAGCTGACAGAAGGAATTACGCTATTCCTAAGGTTTTACTGGAGCTATTGCATGGAGGACTCAGTTAGAACTCAAGTGGCAGAGTTATGCCACAGTTGGAAGAAGTAGTTATGGAGTTGTATTTAGTTTAACTCAGTTAGACTCAGTTGAGATAGTTGTATCTAGTCTAACTGATTGATACACTAGTGAGAGTGGAGTGAATTAATTAGTTAATTAATTCGCAAATAATAACTCATTAATCAACTGAAAAATACATCAGTTAACTACAATTCATGGCAGTTTCAGTGGAGACCAGTGGAGAGATAGGTGAAAGGGCAAGATATATTATCTGTTGTGACTATTAGTGATGCATTGACTGCATCAAACACATAGTGGAGATTCCAATGAGGATTGCGCAATAAATCCAAGATTAATTCGAATTCATTCAGAGCTATTCTTCAGCAGATATTGTGCAGTGGAGGCAGGCTAGCAGGTGGCAAAGATCGGTGCATGGATTTGCAAGATTAGGCCTGATTAGTGTATGACGATTGTATTGTACTAAGGGCTTGTGATAAGCTTTGTATGTTTGTATGAGATTTTCATATGATCTCCATGTTACATAATATATATTTGGGGTTTTTGGCTTAAGGATTTCTCAGTTAAAAATTGTGTTATGTGCGATTGAATATTTTTGTTTATGCTTCACATGTGTACGCAATTAAATTTTCCGCAAAAGATTAAAAAGTGGAATAGATTCAGTATCTTGCATAAAGTTAAATAGTGTGAGATCGGATGGATCTTGGACATATGCATGCTTAGTGCATATAATTTCTACATAGGGATGATAATTTTGGGACAAGGGGGTTTTGGGAAAAATTTTCAGGAGGATGGGGATTTTAGGAAAACTAGGGTTTTTGTGATTTTCTTGCCAATATAAACTTTACCCACAAGCATAAAATGTAGAAAGAAGGGATGAAAAAGGATTTAATTACTTGATTTAGGGAAAGAGAGACAAATTTGAAGAATTTGGAAAATTTTGGGAAGTTTATAGCCTATGCACAATTCCTAACCCAGGAGCGCAACGCCGTTAAATTTTACACTGTCCGAACTGTCATATGCGCAATGCCTTTGGCCTATGCATAGCACCTTTGGCCTATGCGTAGCACCATTTTACCCCCCAACTTGCAGGCTTCTTTTGACTGCCTTCCCCGTGTCCAAATTGGGCACAGGATAGCTCATTGGAAATCCCTTCAAATCTACTTTCCAAATATACATTTGGTTTTATGTTTGGAGTTGATTTTCCTTGTGAAAAGTTGATTTTCCCAAGACTGGTCAAAAAGTGCATAATGAGGGTGCAGAAATACAATGTGTTGTTGCAGGAAACTTTTGGAGGCCTTCCTCAACTCCAAATGGAGCTCATGATAGCTCATTGGAAATATATCTCTGTCTAGTCATCATTTGACTCATCAATAAATTAATTTGGACACTCCAACTAGCAGAAAACGTGATTTTCCCAAGGTCACTCCAGAAATGCAGCAAACCTCTTGTAGCACCTGTATTTTTGAAATTTATCAAAAACCATGATACCAGTGTAAAACTGTAAGGATTTTTTTCTTCCTTGGCCTATTATGGATAAAAACCTCTCTCACTTTTGTCAAATTCATCTCTGTCTGGTCGGAAACATAGTTTTAAGTGGAACTAGCCCTATGAGTGGCAAATGGCCTGACTCTTGGAATGATTTCCTGGAAAATTATGGAGACATGGTGTTTATGAGTTTGGAATGACCTTGTACTTACTGATATGACCTACCTTATGCCTCCTCTACTCATATTTCTATGATTCCATAACAAAACCTAGCTCAGTGGGAGAGGAAATTAGGGTTTAGTGCTTGTGGAAAATGATGACTTAGGCACCCTTGGAAAAAGACAACTCCCTTTGACATTTGATCAATTGCTGAAGTAGAAATTTTTTTGTATTTGACACTTGATGTGTTGGCATGTGGAACTCTGAGTTGGCAACCTTGGGAGACTGAGTACTTATTACATATGAACTTACATAAAATTACATGAATAAAAATAAAATTACATCTTGGAATGAAACTCACATTTGAAATCAAATTACAACTTTGGAAACCATCTTGGAGATCATATTTACATGGTAAAGAGACATTATTGGGATCACTCTCACACCTTTTTTTTCCCTTTATTGAAAATGATACAATGCAATTATTTGACCTAATGAAACCCTAGTGACCTAATGATAAATGAAAGAAACTAACTCAATAAGTGATTTTGACTAAAAGTGAAATGGAAGCAGATTTGTTTTCAGCATGATGAAGACATGCAAGAGGGTCAGAAAGCATATATTTGTGAACGAAAATGGGACATTTGACAAGGACAAACACTATTGGAACAATTTTATATCATGACCTAATGGAATGATTGAAAAATCTTTAGAGTGGGACACCTAAGATGCACATGCAAAATATGTTTTGATCCCTGGTGGAAGTATGAAAATACTGACACTAACATTGGCTCCAGCTGGGGATGGTAGCTCCTTGGAGGTGCCAAGAACACCATAGACCAAGTTCCTATCCATTGGGCAATGGATTCAATAGCTAAAAACCAAACTGAATACTGAAGGAAACTTGACTCAATAAAATGAACTGACTCAGCCTAAAACACAACTGACAAACTAAAAAAGATGCTCAGAATTGAGTTTATTCAACAAAACCTACTCTCATTGATCCATTCATCACTTGATCAAGTGAAATGGAACAACCAATGCAACCATGTAAGCATTATAGCTGTTGTTTGAATTCTCCGTAAGTGCTTGCTTATGAGCAAGAAGAAAGAACTATTGAAAGGCAACTCCCATGAAAGCTTGCCAACAAATCGAATCTTGATGAAATTTCAAAGCACGAGCCCAATGACTAACCTCAATAATGTTGTGAAAGGATCTTCATAGTAATACATTACTACTATGCTCTAGGTAGTCTTCGTACCTTGGTTTTAAAATTTTCCTAACATCTGTGCTTTGTTTCTTTGATGACTGCAACAAGTTGAAAAAAGGATCTTGAAACTCGTGAATGACTAATTTTTCTTGATGATCAACAACAAAACAAAATTTTCTTGATTACTCTCCTGATATGACTATAAATCTTGGTATGAGCTTCGTAATGAAACACCTGCTAAACAAGACAATGAAGTTGGCTCTCAGATCAAGTTTATGTCAACACTCTTTTCAGGCTCACAGTTAGCTAATCGAGAATGAATTTTACTGCAAATATCATCCAACACATCAGCTATTGGGTCATGAAAAACTTGAAAACACTGTTGCAACTTATTTTCCATCGATTTTAATGAGACTACACGACACTCTATAGGTTTCTCATCCTTTTATTTAGAGATATTATGAAAAAAATTCTTTAAAAATTGAAATGCTTCAAAACATAGTGGTACAGAATCATCTTGCATCATTTGATCATGTGTTTCAACTTCCAAGCCTTCATCTGCAATTTGAAATTCAATGGAACTTGGTGGCTGCAAATATGGAGCTAAGGAGGATTCTATGTCGCAAATGATTTCCTCAACCAATTCAAGATAATGTTCATCATTTATAGTGTTGACCACTCCCTTATCTGCTTGTTTATAGTTTTCTCTTATTTTTGAAAATGAGGAGAAACATAAGGGTAAGGAGCTCTGATAAAAAATTTGATTATCCTCTTGATTGTCAAGATCAAAACTCAATGAATGTTGATTTCTGATTGCATGAAAGTTATATCTGATGAACTGAAATGAATTAAAACAAAGAGGAAAAAATCCTTCACTTACTTCCAAATTTTCTAGACTTTCCTCATCACTGTCATAGCTAATATGCATCGGCTGATCACTGTTTTCGAGCTGCTAAAACTGAACTTCCTCCCACAAATGCTGATTGCTTTGCGAGATTAGCTTATTTTTGGAGAACATAATCATCATCATACTGATCAAACTTTGGCAAATCATCAATATAAGTAATATCACCAATCATACACATTAGATTATCAAATTGTTTCTCCTTGGATTGATTTACAAATCCATTTTTGGATCTATGGTGGCTGGGATTAGCAGGAAATTTTTTAGGGCTTGCAATCTCTTCTTTTTCTGGGTTAAGTGGGTCATGATGATCTTGAGTGGAGAATACATCTCTCATGGTGATATTTTGCATAATTTCCTTTATTTTACTTACCAAAATTTTGAGCTTTACCTTGGCATATGTTAGGTGATCTGCAATTTTCTTCGTCTCTTCTTCCTTCAGCTTTGCCCTTCTGATCAACAAATTAGCCTCTACATCTACTACATTTTTCTGCATCTCTTCAAGTGTTGCAAGGTTCCTTTCTCTCAGCTGGAACTCCATTTCCGAATCAAAGGCATCCGAGTAATGTAAAAGAGCTGAGCCAGGAGAGAATATTATATTAGCAGGTATCAAATAATAGACTTGATTGAATCTAGCAGAAAACTGTTGTACTATCTCCCCTAGCTGTCTCTTCAGCTGGTCATACTCTTTTAGAATTAGGAAAGGGTTTTGTTTGACCACCCACCTGTTGAGGAAAACTTTGAAGAACTGCAGGAAATCTAAGATGCTCGCGGTAGGAAAATTTTTGAGCCAACTCTTGACTTTTCCTTGCAAAGAAAGAGCAAATAGCCTGATACTAATATCCTCTTTGTCAACTTTAAAGAGGTCTAGGAAAGTCTCAAAATTCTTCATATGTCTCTCAGCAGTGATGTTTTCATATTCACCATCAAACCTTGGCAGATATAGGTAATGATTTTCAGGGGAAGCATGGAGTATAGGAGGTAATATGAGTGGTTTGTATCGATCTAGAATTTTACAAGGTGTAGGACTATGTACAGAAGTTGTAGGATCAGTCTTGATATTTTTAGGCTCATAAATTTGAAGATGGTCCTCATAAGATTTAGAAAAAGGACGTGGACCAAGATCAAAGGAAAACTCGGTATTTACACTTTTCAAATAGGTAAAATCAGATTTTTATCATCTTTATCATACAACAAACTCCAAAACACTTTTAGGATAGTTTCAAGAAAAAAGAAGAAGTAATTTACAAGAAAGCAGATTATATCTTGCAAGTCCACTTTGAATACCTGACCTTTGTGTAAGATCCTTCCATTTTCCTGCTGGCAAGGTTGATACTCCAGTGGAGTCTTTACATCAAGTTGGATCGCTAGGTGAAGAGTTCAGACTTCATATGCATCTGATTGTTGTCCACCGTCAGCAATCATATCTAAATTTTGTCATTCTTTCCCAGGGAAGATATGAACTTTTGCTTCCCCGATATGGTCACCAAAATTTTATCACTCGAATTGAATCTCAATTTGAAGAAGGCAATTCTGAGGTAACCAAAAACCACACTTAGCCAAGTAGATAGCCCTACTAGGCAAGGAGATGGCTCTCTCTGTAAGGGTCACAGCCAATATGGTTGAGTAAAAAGATACTAGGCTAGGTATGGTAGCTCAGGGTTTTGATTTTGATTGTATAGGTTTTTGCTGGATCAGAAGGAATCAAACAGTCAGGGTAGGGAACATTAGGTCAAAATTTGTAGGATGTTCTATGGGGCAAGGTAGGCATAGTAATTTATCACTTTAGAATTTCAATGGGTGGGATGATCAAGACAGGTGAGGAGCTACAAAGGGCATGGTGAAATCATGGTTTCTTTCTAAACTAGAGAAATTACAGACTGTGAATGTCTACCCAAAACATAGCATATGAGAATGGATTCTGCTTATCTAACTTGCATAAATTCACTTAGAAGTTATGAAATGATGAATAAACTTAACAATACATTCAGAAAATGAAAAAAAGAGAGGAGAAAATGAACTAAACACCATACCACAGGGATCCCATAAAAATAGCTGCAAATTTGATTAATATTCCTACTCAGAACTGATACAAAGTATGTCTCTTCAAAAGCCAAGCATCCAACTGAGTCCACCCCCTACAAATGACTGAGAAAATACATGATATAGACCTCAAACCAACTCATCCTAGCTTCAGGGGGTCGAATCCATGAGAGTAGGAGATGTTCCAAGAAAGAATGAACTGTCAACTAGAGAATAGGGTGGTCAAAGTGACTCGTCCCTAATTTAAGCAAAATGATTCATTACATGTCATTGAGGCCATTTACCTAATTTATATACCCTAGGTAACATCTAGAACACCTTAATTACATCATTAAACACTTATTACATCAGTAAAAATTCAAATTTACACAAGTGAAAGTTAATTCTGAAAACTGAGAAAATTGACCAAACACGCAAAATTTGTCCTATTCGTAGCGCCAAGGAGGAAAAAATAGGTCTTCTTGGAGGTCATTTTTAACTGACTTCCCGATGTCAAAATTGAGCTCATGATAGCTCATTGGAAATATTGTCTTGTCTACTTTCCATATCCTCTTGTATTTTTTGATTTAGAGCTGTTTTGACCCTCCAAAACTGCAATCTCACAAGACTACCTCTATGCGCTGCGCCACCCTAAAAAAGAGGCAGAAACATGATTTTTGGGTATTTTTGGCCCTTTTTCCTGACCATTTTTGCTCCAAATGCTTATAAAAAGTATAGGGTTTATGACCTCATCATTATGAACCCAATGATTTCATCCTGTTTCTCATTAGATTCCCTAAGAAAGTGTGCAGCGCCAAGGCGCTACTTATAGGGCAGAATTTCTAGTGTTTTTCCAAAATTGCCAAAAAACTCAAAAATATTCAAATTTTTCAAAATTTGTGGGATGGGCCCACAACCACATATCAAGTTTGAGTTAATGAGGCATCAAAAATAATCTTGAGTTTATCACCTCCTTTCTTTCCCTTCCGGATCTTCCTAAATTTATCTTTCATCTGTTTGACCTTGATATTGCAAATTTTGTTTCGAGTTTGATAGTGATGGGCCATGTGCCTGAGCATCTGATTGTCTTTTTTGGATTTCACTAGCAGCTCCTCCAAGTGAATTTTGACTCTCTTAAGCCACACTTCTCTGCCATCTTCAATCTCCTTGGCCAACTGCTGGTCAAAACTCAAACTTTGGGCTTCTCGCTTTTCCTTCTCCAATGCTCTTTTGAGGCCTCTTGTCTTTAGCCTTTTCCTAATGTTTTCAGCCTCCTCAAAATCATCATCACTGTGTTCCTCCTCTCTGTAATCTCTATCCTCTCTCTCCATGCTTTTTTATTTGGCACTTCGGAAACCCTAGGGAAAAGGAAAGAAAGGGGATAATGAGTGAGGGAGTGAAATGAATGGGAGCAGGGAAAGAAAGAGATAGGGATAGAGTCAAAAAAATTAAGGGAGATGGGGAAAAGGGTTAAGAAACTTTTTGAGGTGATGGGAAGTGAAAATATAAAGAGGGATGAAAATGAAAATTTAATTACAGGTCAAGGGTATGGGGAAATCTAGGAAAAATAGCGAAAATCCTAGAAATTGGGGTTTTAATGGAAAAGAATAAAGGGACTTAGGGATAGGTAGTTTTAGTGTTTTTTTGGAATATGGGGTGAAGTAATAGGGTCTATGGATAATAATTTTGGGACAAGGGGGTTTTGGGAAATTTTTTTATGGGGATGGGAATTTTAGGCAAACTAGGGTTTTTGTGATTTTCTTGCCAATATAAACTTTCCCCACAAGCATAAAATGTAGAAAGAAGGGATGAAAAAGGATTTACTTAATTGATTTAGGAAAAGAGAGACAAATTTGAAGAATTTGGAAAATTTTGAGAGGTTTCTAGCCTATGTGTAATGCCTAACCCAGGAGCGCAGCACCCTTCTCCTATGCGCAGTGCCATTCAATTTTAGAGTGTCTGAATTGTCCTATGCACATCGGCTTTGGCCTATGCGCAATACCATTTTACCCCCAACTTGTAGGATTATTTTGACTTCCTTCCTGGTGTCCAAATTGGGCCCAGGATAGATCATTGTAAATCCCCTCAGTCTACCTTCCAAATATACATTTTTTTTTCTTTTTGGAGTTGATTTGCCTTGTCAAAAGTTGATTTTCCCAATAATTGTCAAAATGTGCATAATGAGGGTGCAGAAATGCAGAGTGTTGTTGCAGGAAAATTGTAAAGGCCTTCCTCAACTCCAAATTGAGCTCATTATAGCTCATTGGAAAGCTCTCTCTATCTAGTTATTATTTGACTCATCAAGAAAGTAATGTGGACACTCCAAATGGGATAAAACTTGATTTTCCCAAGGTAAATCCTAAAATGTAGAAAATCTCTTGTAGCACCTGCATTTTTTACATTTCTCAAACACCATGATACTTTTGTAAAACTGAAGGAGGTTTTTATTCCTTGGACTATTATGGATAAAAAATTCTCTCACGTTTGTCAAATTCATCTCTGTTTGTTTGGAAACATAGTTTGAAGCGGAACTGGCCCTATGAGTAGAAAATGGCTTGACTCTTGGAATGATTTCCTGGAAAATGATGGAGAAATGATGTTTATGAGTTTGGAATGACCTCATAATTACTGATATGACCTACATTATGCCTCCTCTGCTCATATTTCTCTGATTCCATAGAAAACCCTAGCTCAGTGGGAGAGGAAATTAAGGTTTAGTGCTTGTGGAAAATGATGACTTAGCCACCCTTGGAAAAAGACAACTCCCTTTGACATTTGATAAATTGATGAAGTAGACACTTTTTTGTATTTGAAACTTGATGTGTTCGCATGTGGAACTCTGAGTTGGAAGCCTTGGGAGACTGATTAGTTATTACATTTGAACAGACATAAAATTACATCTTGGAATGAAACTCACATTTGAAATCAAATTACAACTTTGGAAACCATCTTGGAGATCATATTTACATGGTAAAGAGACATTATTGGGATCACTCTCACACCTTTTTCTACCCTTTATTGAAAATGAGACAATGCAATGATTTGACCTAATGAAACCCTAGTGGCCTAATGAGAAATGAAAGACACTGACTCAATGAGTGATTTTGACTAAAAGTGAAATGGAAGCAGACTTGTTTTCAGCATGATGAAGACATGTAAGAGGGTCAGCAAGCATATATTTGTGAAGGAAAATGGGAAATTTGACAAGGAAAACCAACAATGGAACAATTTTATATGATGACCTAATGGAATGATGAAATTTTTTTAGAGTGGGACACCTAAGATGCACATGCAAAATGTGCTTTGATCCCCGGTGGAAGTATGTAAATACTGACACTAACAGTTAACATCATAATCTTGAATCCTATTTGTTCTTATAAAGTTTATTTTGGTTGTACATTTTTCTTAGGAGGCCCATTTTAGACCTCAAAAGTTCTCTAATGCTAACATGCAGTTGTATAATAAACAATTGTGGTTTTTTAAAGTAACATAGAATGGTGGTACATTTTCATCTATCATATTTGAGCTGGGACCAAAGACTACATAAGGTTTTTCATCTTGTAAGATTATTACATCTCGTTCAGCATCAACACTTGAAGATTGGATCCATTTGGAAACTTTATTTTTATAGCCCTGGTTCTTTGAAAGTTCAGACAAAGGAATGGGTATTTTAACTCTTTCTAATTCCCTTTAAACATTGAAGGTGGCTAGAAAAGTTTTTTTTAGGTCCCTATATTACTAATGTAGTCCCTTATCGTTGTTAGTATAGCCCCCTTATTGTTATTTATGTACCCCTGTAGTCCCCATATTGTTATTATTGTGCCCCATAAAAGCCACTATTGTTATTGTTGTGCCCTTACATTATTATTGTTAGGTTGGCTAGGATTATATTGTGACCCCATTGGACTCCTATATATAGAAAGGAGGTTTTGTCATTTGTATCATACAAGAATTGTTAATTTATGTTATGTAAAGTAGGTTTCCCCTTCGAAGTGGTTGATTTCTAAGGCGTTGATCTCTCTTTTCTTATATTTTGGTAGTTGGTTTCATAACATTTGGTATCAAAGCTTTGGATTATAGGGTTTCTCTTCTTCAAACAGATCTTCATGATGTCTCTATTACTTTGTTTCTAAAAAGGTTCATAAGCTAAAACAAAAACCCATTTGCGAAGAAATCCTGAGGAAATTTGTGTAAATCAGATCTTGATTTGCAATATTTTCGGATATATGATCTGTGGAAGTTAGGGTTTTTACAAGCTCCCAAATTTCATCTCAAATAGATGTCCTTGGTAAAATAATAATAACTCTCTCTATGAGCATCAAATGGGAATTCTGTAAAAAGTGGAAAAAATTAAATGGACTGTAGTTTCCTGTGTATCAATTTTAGAGGCAAAGGAGGAAAACAGTGACACATGGTACACCGTACAAGTTAGCTCTACTGAACCAGTCCATAATTAGGTCATTGTGGGAGATTGGGAATAACTGTGTCTTGAAGAATCCAAATCAGGTCAAACCTGTGGCATTGGAAAGAAGATTTAGAGGGCTCTACAGGACTGGAGATAAAATCTTAGGGATCCAAAATTATAGAGATACATCAGTTTATATATTGAGCTCCTCAAAAGTAAGAAAAAGGTGTATATTGTTTTTTTCAAATTGCATAAGTTTTGTTTGAAAAATCAGTTTAGGTGATTACAAGGGCATATTGAAGCATAGATATCAGTATTGGGTTCTAAAATCCCTCCTAAAAATAGTTCAACACCCATTAAGCCCTCAAAAGGCTCTACTATGACTCATGAAGAAGAAGAAGAAGTGCAACATGATATAGCAAAATTATAAGAACAAGTGCATCAAATTTCTCTCTCGCAAAGAGTAACAAAAAATGAAATGGAAGTTTTGAAGAAAGGCGTGGAAGCTAAGATGGATGGTTTGAAGAAAGGCGTGGAAGCTAATATGGATGGTTTGAAGAAAGGTGTGGAAACTAATATGGATGGTTTGAAGAATTTCATGGAAGCTAAGATGGATGACATGGAAGAAAAAATGAAAGACAAGATGGAATACATGAAGAATGATCTAAAAGAATACATGGAAGGTTTGAAGGAAGGTTTGAAAAAATTGATACAAGAAGTGATTCCTAATAGAAAAAAGGTAGTAGAGGAAACTCATGATGAGAAAAAAATAAATGTTAATAGTGATTTCATAAACTCTAATTTTGGTTAAAAGACCCATCATATTCCAAAGATCGATATGAGGAATTTTGATGGCAAGGATCCCATAACATGGATACTACAGATGGAGCAATATTTTGATATCCATAATGTGAAAAACACACAAAAGGTATGCATTGAAACTTTATATTTAGAACAAAATAAATTTGTATGGTATCTATGGCTTTGCTCCTATAAAATAATTATCACTTGGTCAATTTTTATGGAGGAGAAGATAACACATTATGAGGATAAAAAGAGCAACACCTTCTTTAGCCAATTGATAAATATCAAACAAAAGGGTTCAATGGTGGAGAACATTGAGGATTTCCAAAAATTAAATATAAGGGTAACTGATATTCTAGAGGAACACATGATTGATGTCTTCATAGGGACTTTACAGGATAACATCAGACATGAGGTTCGCCTTTGAGAACCTGATTCATTAGAGAAGGTGTTCAGTTTGGCAAGAAAAATTGAATGTAAAATTATGGCGACTACTACTCACATCTATAAATATGGAAGTGTTTCTACTCCTAGACTTCCACAACCTACAAGGTTGACACCACAAAAGCTGGAAGAAAAAAAAAGAAAAATGGCTTTGTTATAGTTGTGATAGAAAATACACTAAAGGTCATAAGTGTGTTGAGAAGAAATTATTTTACATATATTGTGAAGGGGTGGAAGAAAATGAACAAGAAAAATTAAAATAAGAGGATATACACCAGGAACCAACCCTAGAAAAAGAAGAAATGAGTCCAACCATATCTTGTAATGCATTGGCAGGAATTACCACTCCTCAAACTCTCAAGATAGAAGGACATATCAAGAAGAAAAAGGTAATAGTGTTGATTGATTCAGGTAGTACCATAATTTTATTCATTATAAGGTAGCCAAGGAATTGAATTACTTCCTATACCCAGCACCAAAGTGCCAAGTGATGGTTTCAAATGGAGGAAATATAAATTTCTATGGAAAATGCCATAATATAATGCTAACCATGGGCGAATATGTATTGAGTAGTCCAATGTTTTCCATTCCAATGGGAGGTGCTGATGTTGTACTAGGAGTACACTAATTACAATCTTTGGGGACAATAGCTTTTAATTTTCAAGAACTTTTCTTGAATTTTTTTTCGGAAGGAAAGGAATTTGAATTACGGGGTATGGTAGGGAAGCCATGAAAGATAATAAGATCTAATTTCATGAAAAATCTTTTGAAGAAAGAACAATGAGGCGTAATTTCACAATCATTCTCACTAGAAGTTCCAACATCAAAATCATTTATTTCTCTAGATCTCCAAAAATACTTGGACAATCATTCCAAGGTGTTTGAAACTCCCAAAGGACTCCCACCTATTCATGATCATGATATGCTACTCATATGATTCCAGGAAGTGTTCCTCCAAACATCAGGCCTTAAAGATATCCTTATGTCCAAAAGAGCGCAATTGAACGTATGATTCCAGAAATGTTAGAGGCTAGTATAATTCAACCTATTTAAAGTTATTTCTCTGCTCCAGTAGTATTGGTGCACAAGAAGGATGGATCATGGTGCATGTGTCTAGAGTATAGGGAGCTCAATAAGCTCACTATTAAATATAAATTTCCCATTCCCGTGATTGATGAATTATTAGATGTATTACATGGAGAAATTTAGTTTACCAAGTTGGACCTTCGTTCAGGATATCATCAAATTAGAATGAATATTGAAGATATTCCGAAAACAACATTTCAAACTCATGAGGGTCATTATGAATTTTTGGTCATGCCTTTTGGACTTACCAATGCACCTTCTATATTTCAAGGGTTAGTTAATTCCATTTTCAAACCATTCGTTAGAACATTTGTGTTAGTATTTTTTGATGATATACTAAACTACAACATGTCTTGGAAGGATCATGTTTAACATGTTGACAAGGTGCTCAAAATATTGAGGAGAAAAAATTATATGCGAAAACCTCCAAATGTTTCTTTGGAGTACAAGAGGTGGAATATCTGTGTCATATTGTATCTCAGGAGGGTGTTAAGGTAGACCATGAAAAAATTAAAGCCATTAAGGAATTGAAAGTCCCCACAAACATAAATAAATTGCAAGGATTTCTCGAGTTAACAAGGTATTATCACAAGTTTGTTAATAATTATAGGAGAATATTAGCACCTCTAACAACATTATTGAAGAAAGATGCATTTTCATGGACTCCTGAAGCAAATAAGGCCTTTGAACATCTTAAAGAGGCAATGTTCCTAGCACTGGTCTTAGCTACGTCAGACTTCACAAAAACCTTTATCGTGGAATGTGATGCCTCAGGAAATGGAATTGGTGTTGTTTTAATGCAAGAAGGAATACCCTTTTCTTTTGAAGTCATCCAATCAAAGGAAAGTATTTACAAAAAGCTATTAATGAGAAGGAAATGTTGGAAATACAACATGCACTAAAGAAATGGCGACCTTACCTAATGGGAAGTTACTTCATGGTAAAAATTTATCATGATAGTCTTAAATAATTTTTGTAACAAAGACTATCTTCAGAAGAGCATAAAAAATGGGTCACAAATATGTTGGATTATGACTTTGAAATCATGTACAAAAAAGGGAAGCTAAATGTTGTTGCAGATGCACTCTCAAGAAAGGATGAAGAGGTCGAAGAATTGCTTTGTGCCATTTCTATTATCCAACCAAATTAGATAACCGAAGTAAGGGATGAATGGAAGAATGATGAAGAAGTGTGGACACTCATTCAAAAGTTTCAGCAAGATCCTATTACATCTAATACATTTAGTTGGAAAATGATTCCTTATGGTACAAAGATCATTTATATCTTTGTAATAATTCCCAACTAAAACAAAATATTCTTTTAGAATTGCACACCTCTCCCTTAGAGGGACACTCAAGATTTTTAAAAACTTACCACAGGGTGAAGAAATATTTTTTTTTGGATGGCCTTAATATGATATTCCAAAGTTTGTGGCGAAATGTTTGGTTTTCCAGTAAAATAAAGTTGAGACAATTAAGACTCTGGGTCTGCTACAACCTTTATCCATTCCAAGTCAACGTTGGGAGGAGGTTTCAATGGATTTTATCACAGTTTTACTTAAGTTTGAAGGAAAGATTGTCATCATGGTGGTAGTTGATATACTTACCAAGTATGCACACTTTTTTGCATTATCTCATCCATTTAAAGCAAGTACAGTTACTACTGCATTTATGGAAACAATTCAAAAGCTACATGGCAACCCAAAGATTAGTGTAAGTGATAGAGATCCCATTTTTACTGGAAATTTTTGGATGGAATTATTTTCTTGTTTGGGTACTCAACTAGCTCATAGCTCATCTTATTAGCCTCAATCCGCTAGGAAAATTGAGATAGTGAACAAATGTTTGGAAGGATATATTTTTTGTTTTGTATCTGATAAACAAACACAATGGGTCAAGTGGTTACCTCTGGTTGAATGGTGGTATAACACTTACTTCCATACTACAGCAAAAATGAACCCATTTATTGCACTTTATGGATTTCATCCACCATATTTCACATCATCTTTAGGAGAAAATTCTAAGGTTCAAGCAGTGGAAGATCACATCGAGCATTGACAACAAGTTCTCCAACTCTTAAGGGATAACCTAAATTTGGCACAAAATCAAATGAAACAATAGGCAGATCAACATCGCAGTGAGACAAGTTTTGAGGTGGGAGACTGGGTATTTTTACAACTACAACCATACAAACAAATGTCCCTTAAGAAAGCTAATAAGGATACTAAATTATCACAAAAGTACTATGGTCCTTATAAGGTGTTACGAAAGTTTGGTACTATGGCATACAAATTGGAGCTTTCTACTTCTTCTTGAGTGCACCCAGTTTTCCATGTTTCATGCTTAAAGAAGGTTATAGGTGACAAAATTCTAGTTCAAACAATATTTCCAGAACTTGACGAGGAAGGAAAAATCATATTGGAACCTGAAGCAGTCATGGAAACAAGAACTCGACAGCTATGAAATTGATCAATTTCAGAGTATCTCATCAAGTGGAATAACTTACCCACTGAAGATTCCACATGGGAGGATGAAAATTTTATACAAAATTATCCAGAGCTACTTAAGCGTTGAGGACAACGCTTTTTTGAAGGAGAGGGGCATGTTGGGTCCCTATATTACTAGTGTAGTTCCTTATTGTTGTTAGTGTAGGCCCCTTATTGCTATTTTTGTACCCCTGTATCCCCCATATTTTTATTATTGTGCCCAATAAAAGCCACTATTGTTATTGTTGTGCTCTTACATTATTATTGTTAGGTCGGCTAGGATTATATTGTGACCCCAATGGACTCCTATATATAGAAAGGAGGTTTTTTCATTTGTATTATCCAAGAATTTTTCATTTATGTAATGTAAAGGAGGTTTTCGCCTCGAAGTGGTTGATTTATAAGGCGTTGATCTCTCTTTTCTTCTATTTTGGTAGTTAGTTTCATAACATTTTTATCAATTGAAGTTGTGACATTTCACTGATTCAATGGTTGAACTATTGTTGTTTGAGTTTTAGAAGATTTTTTTTGTGGTTTATTTATAATGGCATTTTTAGGATGCCTAGCGGGCCCTAACCTTGGTCTTAAATGATATATTCTATTCAATTTTGCGATTAAAAATTCAGAAAAGGATTGGTATTTGGAAACTTGTGGGTTTTCTTGATCTTGTTGGGAAGATTGATTTAGAGGAAGAGAGATAATGGCATTTTCAACAGATGAATGATCAATATTATTGATATCTTCAATAATCAAAATGGTATTGTCTTAAGGTTGTTGATCATCAATCATTAAAGGAGGTTGAATTTGCTGATCAATATTTGGCTTTTGAAGGATTTGGGGTTGGGTTGGTCTCCTATATTGAGCTTGAGGTCTAGCAACAATTTGTTGAATTACCCTAGGCTGAGTTTCTATCTTTGAAAAGCTATTTGAAAGGTTTATAAGAAATGACGTTATTGCATCTATATTTTGATCTTCACTTTTAGTCTTTGAGGAAGAAGAACCCTCTTCCTTGAATTTCATTTTCCTTTCTGATTTTTTGGCCTCAGCTTTAAGTTTAGTTGATGCTTATATATTAGCTTCAACTTCTATGGAATTAATTTTCCTTTCTTCTAAGGTAATATATGTTCTTTCCCTAAGCATGATTGGAAAATCATCTTAAAAATCTTTGGAAAACCTAACTTTTGCTGCTGCTACTGGTGGTTTGTAGTCAGGTAGCATTTTCTGATAAATTTCATTAAACCTATTTATGAAATTAGCCACTGGCTCACCATGGTTTCTTTTCAATTATTCAAATGTTATAAGAAAATACACAGGATCCATTTTAACCCCCCATTGGTTCTTAAATATGGTAGTTAATTCATTCCGAATTCGGATAGAGTTTGATCTTAGATGTCTAAACCAAATTCTAATGTTTCCTTCTAGTGATTGGACAAACAATATCATATATAAATTTTCATGTTCAATGTTCATGTTATCAGCAAAGTCCATGAAGGTTGTTAAATGGTCTTCAACAGACAAACTAGTTTCTCCATTAAACCTAGGCAAGTGTTTTAAATACCTGCCAGGAAAGTTGTTGAGTATATTAGGAAGTTCTAAAGCACCATACCTGGCTTGAATAATAGGTTGAAAAGATTCCATATATGGAGAAGATGATGAAGATGAATCAATATGAAATTTGGTAGAAGATGATGAGGTTGTAGGTGAAGATGGAGGTGTAAACGTAGGTGGAGGATAAAATGAGGGTGGTGGTTTTATTAAATATTTCAAAGGTGTTTGAATGACTAGCTTTTTAACCTCTGTTTCAACTTCTTTAGTTTCAAACAAAGGGTTTCAATATACAAAAAAAATTTCTTTAGGTTTGGCAGAAGTCATTAGGGGAATTTTGAGGTCTAAAATGGGCCTCCTAAGGAAATTATAAAATTATAGTCAAAATAATAAAATAAGATTTGATGGCATCATCAAATTTTAGAGGGAAAAAAGAAAAAACTACTTTTCAACTCGTATTTTCAACTTATATCCCAAAGTTTTTACTCAAATTTTGAGTGGGAGTACTCGTTGGATGCAAAATTTAATTCTTCATTCAAGGAGTAGCCATGTTTCATACTTTCGATGGACCCTGCTAAGTGAAAAATGAGACATACATGAAAAACATGATTGCAATCACGTTTTTTCATGTATTTCTCATTTTTTTCTTAGCAGGGTCCATCGAAAGTATGCAACTGGGTAATCCTTGGATGAGGAATTAAATTTTGCATCCAACGAGTGCTTTCGCTAGAAATTTGAGTAAAAAATTTGGGAGATACGTAGAAAATATCAGTTGAAAAAGTAGTTTTATTATTTTGTTATTTTTTAATATTTTTACACTTTTACTTAAAAAATGGTGAATAATCCCCCATGGTTGAAATCATCATCTTGAATCCTATTGGCTCTTATAAAATTTATTTTGGTTGTACATTTTTCTTAGGAGGCCCTTTTTAGACCTCAAAATTTCCCCAATGATATGGAAAGGTATAATGGGTTGGAGAGATCAAAATAGTAGGTTTTAACTTAGGTAAATTTACATTCAATTCTCCTTCTGATCTAGGTGATTCTAAAGGTACTTCAGGTATTTGATATGATTCCAATGAATGGAATAAAAGAGTTGACAGAAGATCAACTCCTTTAGATATGAGTTCTAATATCCTTAGTGGTAAATCATCCACATCTAGAGGAAAAGGATCAGAAATAAAAGGATCGGGGACTGAAATATCCTCGGGCTGAAGTGGTACAGAAGAAGAGGAACAAGCTTCAAGTCTTCTTTTTAAAGAGGCTACTCTTACGAGTCTCTCTAGATTTGATAAAGGAGAAACAATTTCATAATCAGAATGAGATCTGGAATGTCTTGAATGAGCCAATTTGGGTTTGTGAAGTTGTCGCAAGGAAAAATATTTTAAACTACTTGTCCTTTATTCACCTTAAAGGAAAATTTATATCATGGTTACATGGAAAAATAATTCAATTTTCATCCCCGACAATGGCACCAATCTGATGTTTTCCTCTAAGCTAATTCTAGGTTAATTAATTACGCTATAGCATCTAAAATATTTAGGTTTTTTTTTTTTTTTTTTTTTTTTTTTTTTTAAGTTTATGGATGACAAATGTCCAATGTTATGAGCAGATTAAGGCAGGTGCTTAAACCTTAATAATACTAAATATTTAAAAAGGGTTGATTCTTTACCTCTGAAGAGTAATTTTATTTAAAAGTGTGTGAAAGGAAGAGATGTAAGAAGTTATGATTTGCTAGATATTCAAACTGAATTTTTAGTTAATCACAAGAAAGAAATCAAGTAAACAATGTCTACAACTCAAAAATATATATTTAACCTTATGAAGATGACTGAAAATTTATAGATATAGAGGGACTTATAAAGACAAATAGTCCATTAAACCAATCTCTAAAATATATGATAACTTTAGAAGGGATTTAAGATATACTGATATTCAATTTTCTGTTACCTAATTTTCTTCATAAAACTTAAATATATGTAGAAAAACAAGATGAAGTGAAAACATTAGAAAAAAACTCACAAGGTGACAAGTTGTTCGAAAAAAATTCCAGAATCCTTCCATTAATATGCAGTGATTTCAGTGCAATACAATTTTTCTTTAGAAAATCTCATCCAAGGGTTTAACCCTTTACAATTTGTTTTTTGGAAGTATTTATACAACTTTCTTCAAAAAGATCTAGATTCAAATATCTAGATCCCTTTAGGAAATATCTAAAATTGTTTATAAAAAAAATGCAAAAATATAATAATCTCAAACTAAACGAGTTGTTGGATCTGTAATAGAGGATTTCTGGTGCTGACTTGATCTGGAAAATAGGAGTCTTGCTGCATAATATGCTCTAGAAACCTGCTGAGTGGTCATCCTCGTAATTCACATAGTATTTCCCATTTATTTTCATCTGGCAGTGAAAACCTTCTTAAATTTCGATAGACTTCATCTACTTATGTGTATCTTTCGAAAGTAGGTTTGGAAAAATAGAAATGATGTACTTCATTTCTAATTAACAAATCAAAGCTGAGTCCTTCCATGAATGCTTTACTTGTGATGGTTCCTGTAATCTTGGAAAACTTTGACCTGTCCTTGGCAATATCACATAACTTTGTTTGATAATATTTCAGCTAAACTAACTCATCTCCCATTCCTTATTGTACATGGAGACCTATCTGATTCAAGAAATTAAATTTCTTATGAAACCTATGCACCATATTTTTCAAACTTTCACACTTATTTTCTAATTGTAACATAAGATATTTCTTAGTGAGGACTTTCCTCACTTCTAGAATGCTATTTGTTCTATCTTCAATGTTCAATTCTTCTAATTCCTCTTTGGATTTTGAATTTAGGAATTTGATTATGGCCACTGCATCATTGGGTTTAGTATCTATTTCCTTTTTCACCTCATCAATCAAACTGTTTGATTTCATAAGAAGTTTATCTTGTTCAAAGATAATATAAATATATGGCCATATCTTAGTTATTTCTTCATTTATTTCTATACAAATATTCTCCTTAGCTTTTCCAATAGTGTCAGCCATAATGCTTTTATTTTTTTAAGTATTGTATCCTTTGGGAAAGCTTCTGAGTCTTCTATAATTCTTCTAGATAAACTCCATCTGGTTTAAGATTTTGTTCTTATAAATTATCCAATTTCTCTGTAATTTTTTCGATTTCTTCACCTTTAATAGCTAAATCATTCATGGCTTTAGTCAGATCTGATGTTGTAGTGATGTATTGTGTTCCTAGTGATGAAAATGATGTTGAAGTTGATTTTGTGGTTGTTTTTGAAGTGGATGCTTCCCCTGTTTCCGTACCTACCATTGCAAGGGACCAATATGTGTTTTTATCTTAAAATGAGCCTTTTTATTAGCTTCCTGGAGATGTACTTGATCCATATTTATCATTTGTCTGATTAATTCCAAAGAAAATATCCTAATTGGCACATATTTAGGGAGTTTATAAGGGGATAATTCATAGCCATATATCTTGATGTTAGATTTCGATATAAATAACAATCACCCTTCTTTTTTTGATCACTCAACTATAAAAATTCTCTTTATCTTTGGGTATATACTGCGCTTTGCATTGTTGTTCAACAAAATAGCTGCTACATGTAAGAATTGATCCAGAAATTGACTAAATATAAATTATGTGTTGTTCCTTCTGACCAAGGGGGTCCAATGAACGATTGACTGAGGATTCCCCCAACTGTCCATATTTTTTAGTTGAAAGGGAAATCTTTCTGACTAATAACAAAATAAAAGTTAAATTAGGATCGAGGAATATCTTAAAATTCCTTCACTTGAAAATTTCATGAATTGTTCATGAATCATTTCTACTATGAACTCACTATATCTAAAGAGAGGGGGTGGTTTTTCTCCACTTGAGAAAATAGAGAGGAAATCAAAGATGTGCTCATCTATACATTGGTCTGAATGATACCCTAAAATTCAGGCAATTATTGAAACAATTTTCTTGGCCATATCTGGGAAAATTAAAGATAGACAGGGAGGGTTTTTGTTAGGTAACCGGGCATCATCAGGAAAGAAGGTTTCAAAGAATTTCTGTCTTTGGGGGAAGTCTAATTTTTTGTACATTTCCATGAGGGAATATGGGTGAAAATGATTTCCGAGCCCATCATCTTTAATTTGAAGCATTTCAAAAATAGAGTGGCCATTAATGTAAAATATAGTTTGGTCATTTTGTGCCACTACAGTTCTTTGGTTGGGTATATAACGAAATTAAAACCAGGTGAAAAATTCAAGAAAGTAAGGGGTTTGAGGAAAAATATACTGAGGCGGGGTGGAATCCCATAATCCAATTTCATCATTGTTGTCCAAATTTTTTTGGTGGAGCCAATTGTGAATTTCATAAAGATTGAATTCACAATTGGTCTCTGAAATCTGGTAAAGATGGTCAACTAAGGGCTAGTGGTCCAAATGTACAACTGGGGAAAACACTAGGTTATCTCGAGGGGTATATTTACTCTTAGGAGCCATTTTTAAATAGAAAAAATGAGGACTAGATTGTAAATACCTATTAAATTGAGGCTTAGGTGTTTGAACATGTATTTGGGTGACACTGTGACTCTATAAAATCCTTTTCCAAAATGCCGAGGTCTTTGAATAAATCACAACACTATTGAAGTACTAGGGTAGTAGCATGGAAATTATGTTGTTGAATTCAAAAAAATGTTTTATAGTTTAAATATATATCACAGTGATCATTTATTTTGGGTGCGGGAGGTGAATTAATGTTAATAAACATGTGCAAATGGGAAAACGGATACGTTATAACGAATATGCTATAATGGGTGAGTGGAGGGCAAGTGGCAGTTAACGATTGGTATGTGAGATGACATGGAGGATGACGATGGAGTGGTTGAAATAAATGGTGTAGCAGTCAACAGAGGGGAAAATGGTTTTGGAGAGGACCTAAAGGGGGGTGTAGGCAGTAAGAGGGATTGAAGGGGGGGTAGATTTTATGAGGAGATGACATGTTGTGAAACATGGTTTAACAAAAACAGCCTACCCGGACCACCCCCCCCCCCCCCCCACCGTCTGATAATTTTTGGAATGGCTAGGGGGGAGTGGGTAGGTGTGGATGTCGTTGATCTCAGAGGGCCACATCTCCTCCGTTCAATGTTGCATATGGTTTATCACTTGGGATGAAAAGTCGCATCACTGCAATTTATTACAACTATGATTAACCATATTAAACATATGGTTAATACTTATATAACCTTTAAAATAAACTATATCGATATTTAGACTAGTGCACTATATACATGGCTAACTAATTTTTTCAAAGAAAAACATTTGAATATGCTTTCTTCTATTTCTTTATTTTTTTAATTCTTTTATTTTTATTTGTTATTTCCTATGCCTAACATTTTTTGTTTTTCCTTTTTGTTTTAGTTTTCTTATTTCTACATTTTTCCTAACATTTTTATTTTTTATTTTTCTTCTACAACATCTAATCTATCAAAACTAGATATGTTACAAAACCTAGCATTTTCTTTGTTTTGTAAATTTTGTACATATTTTTAGTTTCTGTCTATAGGTTTCGTGGTGATGGTGATGTTTTTTATCTTCTTTTGCATGTTTTTATGGATGATTAAGTGTACTTAGGATTCATATATGGCGCGTATAGACATACTCAGAATTTAGATTCTCCTTCTTGGGTAATACATTATCCATCTAGTCACTTGTTGGTCACAAGAGGCATATGTATTGGTCCTGATTCTAATAATATGGCTAAGTACAGTGCCTTTGTTAATTTTATTTCTAAATAAATATCTTATGGTATTGAATCATTAGTGGTTTAATTAGACTCACAACTGGTTGTGGTCTCAATCAAATAATTTTTATCGTGTTAGGGATCCTTTATTACATCGTCAATTTCTAAGAGTGATATTATTTCAAAAATCATTTAATTTTGTTCCTTTCATTCATATTCCATGATCATATAATGCATTTGTTGATTTTATATCTAACCAATCATTGGAACGACATACAAATCATTCATCATATTAAATCAAAACATCAAAAAAAAATTTATATACATGATCAAGTCATCATGAAATCTTTGTATATAGATAGGTATAGTGTTCCAAAATATTACAAAATGTGGAAAAATGTCCTACAAAATTAGGGCTTAAGCTTGACCATTTCCATATCAAAAATATTATTCATCTAAAAACTAATTCTATGGGCCCTACCCTAGATGAGAATCCTAGAAGAAGACAATGACATTCACCACTTTTCATAAGAGTCACACCCACTTTCATGGTACTCCAACCACTCATATTTGTATAGCCTCAACAATATCCTCTACCACTTCCATTGGAACCTGGTGAGTCAAACACTCCAAGTTCCTTTGTACAATATGGAGGACTCTCTCAGACTCAGTTGTTGCTCTCTCCATGTCTCTGTTGCCATGCATATGCCTCGATATACCCTGAGGTCTCACTGAGCCAATATTTGTATCATGATCATTTAACCTTGTAATATTTTTTTTTCACGGAAAAAAGACTTTAAATTTATTTAGATTATTTTCAAAAATCCAAAATATCAAATATGTTAAAAACAAAAAAATCTTACCAATATTTCCCGATGCATCTCCTTCAAGAAAGTACTAACTTTGGGTCTCCTTGGAAGTCTACATATGCATACGGGTAATCCCTTGTGGCCATGACTTGTTGCTCCCACTAGTGGAAGAAATCATCATTAAAGGCCACCTGAGTGACTTCACCTCCGCCAAGTTGCTTGATCAGACTTGTCCATCTGGCCATCCTGGGATATCTAGGACTGTTGATGGAAGTTACTACTCTAGGTCGTAGCGCAGGAATCCGATCAAATAAAAATGAGCAGAGGATGGCACTATAGCCGAAGTTATTTTTCTTCCCATGTCTAATCGATGTCAGTTTTTTTTCCATGTTGGATAGGAGTGTTGTGCACTAGTCGTATACTACTGGTTTTAGGAATTCTACTGCCAAAAAAATAGATGGTCGTGAGCCTTGATGTAGTGAAGTTGAACCTGCTATCCTGGAAATTGTGTAAAGGATTATCTTGATAGGCATGATTGTGATTTATTTTATCGGGACTTGTGAACTAACTTTGTTAATCTCTGGTGTACAACACAAAACAATATAATCAACAGTATTAAGGCCCCCATGGGCCTTCCCTTTTAGATCTACCGCTTCTCCCCTTTCGGAGAGTTCTGTTATGAAATTGATATATTCTAATAATTCGATAAGTAAAGGAATATAGTCTATGATGAATTGTTCTTGATATGGGTCCTAGTAATGAATAAACATATCTAATAATCGAGTTTGAGCTCTCATATTTGGAATCATGAATAATTTGATCAATCCACAATTTTTCAATCCATCCAACGATTCTTGATCATTTAATACCTCATTATCCACATCATTTTCCTCTCTTTCCATCCAAATTATCGTCATTCTAAAAAATTGAGAGAGTTCATCCATTATAATATGTTTTTTTTTAACTATAATCTGTGTGTACAAAGATTATGTAAGAGACAATTGCGTACATACATGAATTCCCCTCTATTAACTCATGTATAGGGAATTCTATGCATGTCTTTAAAACCCTATACCTACGTACATGCAGAGCAGTTTTTGAAATTTGACAATTCTCTCGAGAAATCGATTTAATATACAAATTTTTTTATCAAATGGGTAAGTTTAAGGTTATGAATTACCTAGAGTTCATGTTTTCCGAATTCGTTGGTGGATTTGGTTGAATTGATTTGACCAAATTTTCTCCAAGAGCCCTCTTCTCAACACTTGTATGGTAAAAATGAAATGGGGTGAGTTCAAAACTATTTTTTATAGACAAAATTTAAACCCAGTTTCCTAAAGTTAATTTTTTAACTTTATTATTTTATTTTATGAACTTTTGACATTTGCTTGAAGTGTTGGGAAAGGTTCTTTTCAAGGTGATGAATAATGTTTATCACTTAGTGATATTTTTCTTGGCTCTTCGACTTCACGATTGTTGACATATCGTGGCAGGTGTCGTCTTTTGAACTATAATATAGGTTAAAACATGTCACTTTTCCATTGCACTATTAATCTTGACCTCATACAGTGATATTTATCCATAAGGTTGACCCCATTATGTTGCAATTTTTTAACCCCTCAATCGTCGTCTTCTAAATCGTAACATATTGTTAGAGTCATTCCTTCCAAGTGATTCCTAGTTAGATCCTCGCTAGAATATGTTTCCCATGCTACACGTATTCTGTAGGCTCAGGAGTCCTCTTTAGTTCCACCATGGATTTGTGTCGAAGACTCATTCTTCTTCTTCTTCACTATTTTTTTGGATTTATACTCTAGAGGCTCCCATGTGTTGAGTTGTACTATTGAATTGCATATTGACTACTTGTACCCCTTTTTTCATAATCCAACTTCAATTGGAAATGTGTATAAGACATTTTTTACCATGAATTTTCTACAAGTTCAAACCATGAATTTATTAGCCTTTGCGACCTGACACCTTTTTCTGTGGAGGGAACATCCACTGAGTGTCGATGAATAGCATTTTCCACCTTGAATATAGAATAGGAATGTTCCAGTCCCAAGAACTAGTTCAATTTCCCTTGACATTTTTTCTCTCCAGTATACTATAGGAATTCTTTTATTATTTTTCAAGCTTTAAGTATTAAAAAGACAAAAAAATATATTCTGAAAAAAGTGCGAGAACAAGACAGTTTCTTCATCATTTGATGGCAGCAAGAGTCATTCGTGTCACCCTTTAAAAAAGAACTTAAAATTAATCTTTCCTCCATCGGGATGGGACTTAACTCAACTTTAGGGAATCCATAACATTTTTTTTTATTCAATCCTCCACCGATTTTTTATCTCTTCCAATCATATAGAGAGCGTTTTAATGCCTCCTACATCACAAACTTCTACAAAGTTATTTTATGTTGCCATAAATTCATATCAAGCTATGATTTTTTTCAAGGGAATTAAACCTATTGTCGACCATTTTGTGATGTCCCTTGACTCATTTTTGTCATCCATGCCCAGTCTATCAAGTTATTCTCAAAATCACATAAACGACATAATCCTTTCTTGAGTTGGTTAAGAAGGTCCCCATTGAATTCTTACTAGCGGGTCTTCTCTTAACGACTCTGAAAAAATTCTCTGAGAGTAGACCTAGAGTTGCACCCTATCCCTATTTACATTATTGATTGGTGAACTTGTGCTGACTATTGATCATCATTATGGGTCTTTGACTGAGTGCTTTCCCTTACGTTCAACGTCAACTTATATTATCACACATTGGGATTCATGAAATACCTTGGTTTCAATTTGACCCTATTGGTGGATTCATCACCTCTGTGTAATATTTCATTATTGGTTAGTTCAAAGGATTTCTATCATGTACTAGCTACATCATGGTTACTTCATCTCTCTTCATCTAAGTTCTTCCAAATTATTTTCCTACAGGTTACACTTACATTGGTTCATGTGGGGTGCCTTAATGTCTTCCTTACATTGGATATTTTCCCATTAAGTCCAACTCATTTCTCTCGGAACAAGGTCTAGAGTTATCTTTTTATTAAATTAGGGTTTGCAGTCACTAGTGGTAGACTCCTTCGCTATCGACAGTTAGAATACATCAATGCCTCCTAATTGATAGATTCTTTCAAGTGTTAGACTTCAACACATCTATTAACACTTTTAGATTGTATTGGGGTACCTTGAAAATCATTATCATTATTGGTGAGTTTTCTCATGCTTTTTAACGGTATACATCAATGACCAGTAATCAAACAATTTCACACATGTTCCACTTCAACTCATTTTTTTCCATAATGTAGAAATGTACCATCTGCGGTTGGTGAAGACCTCGGATTGTGTTAGCATCATGGTTCACTTTACATCTGATTTGAATTTATGAAGGAATGAAACATAATACAAGTATAAACATGGACATAGAGATGCAGTAGAAATATAACTTCATTTCATTAATATAAAATACTGAAATATGCTTACATACAAAATGGAAATAAACTACTTCGGGCTATGGTAGCTTATCTCTAAGAAGAAATGTGGTGGCTACATGCCTTTGAACTATGTTACAATGATGCTCAAAGGCATATTTATTATTAAGAAATAATGGAAAACCATAAACATCCAAAACCATAACCCTGGGAGATGAAGCACCAAAATTATGGGCTCCATTTGGGTAAATTGGTACATCAACTTCCCGGGGACTTAACTTCGGCATACGATCTTAGTTTGATGTGAACAATACCTCGTTAGATAGATGTATATGAGTAATACAATTTTTTAGTTGCCAACATTGATCACACATTGATGTTGACCCCATTTTTCCAAAAAAGCGTTGTTTAGGGCCTCAAAATGGCTCCAAAACTTCAAGACTCGAAAAGAGCCAAAAATAATAAACTATGCTACAATTAAGGAAACTAAAAAACTGAAAGAAAAAATGGTGGGGGTCCAAGTGGAATAGGTGGGTGGCCACCAATATCCACCCATATTAGTCCTTATCCCTTAGGAATAAATGGTCCCCATTGCATTGAGTTTCTTCATGAGATGAGGAAAATTCTATTGAACTTAGTCCCTGATGAGCCACTTTCCTTAGTGCATGAGTTGGCCAGCATTGACAACTCGATAGAGTTGGATCTTCTACTGGCGCATGTTCTTGATCTATGTGTCCATGATCCGATTAGTTGTATCCTATTCCATGTTGTCAGGGTTTAGCTCTATTGGTGTGAGTTGTTCTACAATGTATGATGTGTCTAGAAATGGTGGAAAGTATGGTTGAAGGCAGTCCACATTGAAAAATGGGTGAAGGCCAAGGAATGGGGGAATGTTGAGCTCAAAATAATGTTCTCCCAAAACCTTGATAATGGTGTAAGTCCCATGTCGAATTGGTTTGAGCTTTTGATGAGCTCTGGTAAGGCATTATTTCTGCAAATGCAACCAAACTTTGTCGCCCACCTGAAACTTGTGTGGCGCCCGATGTTGATCATGTAGTTTCTTGTACTTGGCATTGGACTTCTCCAAGATTTCATGAACCCACTAGCGAACATGTTGGATGTGTTCAATAAATCTGGTTGCTTTATCAACCTTAGAAAGCTTTTATGTGGATTATTTATGTGTAGTCACATGAGGTATGGAAACATCAATCAGACAAAATGATTGAAATCCTAGACCCAATTGAAAGGGACTATGAGCAGTCAAGCTATGGAGAGCTCAGTTATAACCGTGTTACACATGGGGGAGGCTCTCATCCCAATTTCGTAGATGCTTGGAGTTGTATATGCAGATTATGTGCACTATCATCCCGTTGATGACCTCTGCCTGGCCATCAGTTTAGGATGGAATGCAGTCAACTTGGTGAGCTTAGTGTCCAATAGTGTCCAGTGGCTTGACCAAAATGTGCTCAGGAACCTGCTATCCCAATCTGATATAATCGTCTGCAGGATTCCAAAATTTACCCACACTCGTTCAAAGAGGAGTTTGGTAGTGTCCTTTGTTGTGATACTCTTCTTGAAGGCTTCCAATATAGCCATCTTAGAAAATATGTACATCGCCACAAATACATAGTCATTACCATGCTTGGTAGAATGGAGGCCGACCATGTAGTCCATGGAGATGGATTCCCATGGACGGCTGGGAGTAGGTGGAGGAGTGTAAGGGCCTTTATTCTTGATGGTTGGCTTGGTGATGGCGCACGCAGTGCATGACCTGATATATTTTCCAACATCCAGTCATATTTTTGGCTAATAAAATTACTTTTGTAGTACAACCATAATTTTCTCCACACCAAAGTGTCTTGCGTCCCGACTGTAGTGTGCCTACAAAATAATCTTGACACATTAGCTCGAAGGAACACAAAGGTGGCCCAGGTAACATAATAATGAATCCTGGAGGTGAAAATCAGTAACTTCCTTTCCATATACTAGCATTTTGTGTGTGGAGATGAAATCTGGATCGTTTTTGTATAGTTGATGCCATCTAGAGGTCTAGGGAATACAAGAGTTGAGAAAAATAGTTAGTGCTGCAATAGGGGGCCAACTGAGGCAGTCTACAACATGATTGGCGCTACCCTTTTTGTATTTAATGTTCAAGTGGAATTGTTGCAAATATGTAGAAAAATATTGATGGCAATTGTTCTTCAACTTACCTTGTGTCTGCATAAACTGAAGAGGTTGGTGATCAGTGTGGATGACCATCTCCTTTCCTAGAATGTAATGCTTCCATTGTCAGCAAGCTTGCACGGTGGAATATATCTCTTTATCATAGGTGGGGTAATTCTGAATTCCATAAAAAAGTGTCTCACTATGACAAGCCATTGGATGCACATGTTGGGTGATGAATGCACCAATAACATAGTCACATGAGTCTCTCTCAATTTCAAATGACTACTGCAGGTCTAGCAGTGTGAGTGCCGGTTCAGAGCAGAGGTAGTGATTTAACTCAATGAATGCCTTCTGTTGGGATTCAGACCAGGAAAATTTTGCTTTCACCCCGCCCATAGTAATCTAACTCAAATACTAAGTGATATGGGAGAATCCCAACAAGAACCTCCAATAAAAATTTGCAAGGCCCAAAAAGATACGAAGCTCTGTTAGAGTGGTTAGGGACAATCTCGAATGACTCAGATCTTAGTCGGATCCACATGCATGCCACACTCATATATGATGTAACCTAGATATTGAACCTGCCTTATGCCAACGGTAAATTTCTCTAAGTTGGCACATGTTTTGTGTTTACAAAGGGTTTAACGGACCTGCAGAATGTGTTCAAGTTTTCATCTCAACTCTTGTTGAATATGAGAATGTCTTCGAAATAAAAAACCACGAACGATTTGGTGAAGGGCCACAAGATTGCATCAATTAGCCTCATAAAAGTAGTAACAACATTTTTCAACTCGAAGGGCATAACCAACCATTAAAAAAGGACTTCCTTTGATTTGGAGGTCTTCCATACATCTGTGGGCTCTATTCGAACCTGGTGATATTTGGACTTCAGATCGATATTGCTGAAATACTTGGCCCCCTCATTTGGTCTAAGAGGTCATCAATCCATGGGATTGGATACCTATTCCTTAAAGTGATTTTTTTTAGTGCCCAATAATTAATGGAGAGCCTCCAGGTCCCATCCTTCTTCTATACAAGTACAATCGGGCTCCCACAAGGTGAGGAACTTGGTTGGATGTGCCATTTTTTAATCAAATCATGGATTTTCCGCTTGATCTCTTCATTTTCATGAATGGAGTGGTGATATATCAGCTCATTGGGTAGAGGTGCTACGAGTGTCATGTCGATGGAATGCTTGACTTGATACTGAAAGGCTACCCCTGTGGGTGAGGAGAAGATGTCCCTGTATTCTTCCACTACCGTATCCAACTGCTTCTGCTGCATGGAGGAACCCTTCTTGGGGGACATGGATGTGGTTAAAATATTCCCATTACTTTGAGAGTGAATCGGAACGAAAATAATTTTCCTGGTCTAGGAGATGATCTTACTACATTTCTTAGCAGATATTAAAGAGATGTCGGTAGGTGGGGCTACCTCTAGTATCCTGTATAACTTATTACCCAAATAGATAATAAAAGTGCAAGGCCTAGAATCATACAAGGCATGACGCTTCCGCAAGTATGGTTGGCCTAATAATACTTTAGAAACTTCAAGAGGATCTATATCACACAATACCTCATTCGTGAAGTGATTGATGCTATAGGGCAGGCGGCATTGCTAACTTACACAGAGATCTCATCCTTGGTGAAGCCACCTGATGCTGTATAGCTGTAGGTGTGGTGTTATCGGTAGGCCCAACTGCTTCATGACCTCTTCTAAAATGATGTTATTTTTTCTCCCATTGTCGACAACGTATTGTAGCGATGAGACCTTCACGCACATTTGTGAGTGAAAGAGGCACTCCCCCTCCTTTGGATATTCAAGTTCCACCTTTTGGAGCTTGTTGGTGTTTACCATTGCAGTGGGTTCAATGAACTACTTACCCTTGTCGATTCCCTTGTCGGGTTCCAGATTAGAATCAGAACATGCATCCGTCTTTGAGTCTCTCAACTTAGCCACCAGTACCTGCTTTGTGCAACATTCATGCATGTTGTGAGTGGGGCTTTTATCGAACTCACACCACTTTTTGAAGTCCTTCTTTGCCTTCCCATCACCCTTTGCTTGCGCCTTCGAGGCGTTTCCTTGGGGGATCTTGGTTGGGCTCTGTCCTTTGCTTTGTGGCTTGGGGGAACCTTTGTTCTACTTTGGGTTCACAGATCCACATTCTTGCTTATTTTGCTTGATTTTTTCTCAATTTTGGTAGCATATTAGTATGTTGCACCAAGCGAGGAGATATCAAGGAACTCGATTTCCTCTTGAATGTATATTATAAAACAACTACGGTACTTGACAACTATATTTTTCATAGGATATTTGATGACCATATTTGTGCGTATGGTATCAAAAATATTTGTCATCTCATGCACATCTTGATCGCTCTACTACCACAACATAGTCCATTGTATGTACTTGTCTTCATAGCTCTCGACATGGTAATAGTGTTCCTTGATAGTCTCTCGGAAAGAATTCCAAGTGGGTGTGACTGAGAATAGTGATGGTTCCTCCTCATCCTTCTTCTCACAGTACTTTCCCACCAATCCTTGACATGGGGGGTGGCTTTCAAGAGTGAAAAAGTAATATTTTCCCTATTGGAAAAATAATGAACATAAAATATCCTTTCAACATATTTAACGATGTATCTATGACATCTGCATCTATGTGGCCTTAAAATGTAGGAATGCCAAATTTTACTTGTACCTTAAAGGGAGTGGCACCTCCAGAGTGTTTGTCGAATGAATATGCATCACCTATGGGAATCCGTCAAAGGATCTAGCCAAAGTTATCCATCATCACATTCCTTTAATTATCGAGGGCCTCCTTAAGAAATATTTTAATAGGATCTCCTGCTCCCTCGCCTTTATTTTTATCTTCCATGGGAGGTCTTCAGGGTTTGCGAGGATGATCTTACAAAGGTTCAACCAGATCAAGTCCTAACTCCTTATACCCTGACCTTATTGGGGGAATGCAAATAAAAATAGAGAAAGAGCAAACCATTCTGATACCATTGATATGAATTTATGCAAGAACGCAACAGAATACAAGTATAAACATGGACATAGATACAGAGTAGAAATATAACTTCATTTCATTAATATCAAAGATTAAAATATGCTTACATACAAAATGGAAATAAACTAGCTCACATGATGGTAGCTTATCTCTGAGAAGAGATGTGGTGGCCACATGCCTTTGAACTGTGTTACAATGAGGCACGAAGGCCTATTTATTATTAAGAAACAATGGAAAACCCTAAACATCCAAAAACCTAACCCTATGAGATGAAGCACAAAAACTATGGGCCCTGTTTGGGTAAATTGGTACATCAACTTCCTTGGGACATAATTTTGGCATATGATCTTTGTTTGACATGCATAATACCTTGTTGGAAATATCTATCTGAGAAATACAAATTTCAAGTGTAAAACATGGGTCTTTGACCCATGTTGGCCTAGGTTTCCCAAAAAACATCGTTTAGGCCCTCAAAACGGCCTTATGGAAGGCCTAGATATGTGATAAGGTGAACATCTAGGCGAACATCTGTCTGAAGTAAAAGGGTAAATCTGAACTGAATGTCTGATCTGATGAAGTATGCTGCTCTATAATGATTGAAGATCTATACGCTACTTCGTCGCGGAGGAAGCGCGTATATACGTGGCTTCGCTGAAGAGAAAGCATGTATGCGCAATGAAATACATACAGAGGTATACGCTGGTTTGTGTGGACAGAAGCGCGTATATACGCCGAGCATCAAGAAGGGAAGCGCAGATGTAAATCCAGGGTTTGTCAAGCAAGGGGTATGAAATATCCGGACTGGGTTCACAGGTTTCGGGCGACCGATGGTTGGTTGATAAGTATCTGTTGGTGATGTATGTTTGTGCTTAAAAGTATGGAAAGGGTCCAGTCTGAAAATATGATGAAATGTGGCCTGCAAGTGATGTTCTATTGAAGTTGATGGATCTAGTGTGAAAATTAATGAAACGTGGTCCAAGGAGGTGCTGAGGGTTGTAGCCTTCAGTCAGGGGGTCCTAGCTCCCTTCCAGGTGAGGCTGGTAAACGAGATCAGGGGGTCGTAGCTCCCTTCCAGGTGAGGCTGGTAAACGAGATCAGGGGGTCGTAGCTCCCTTCCAGGAGAGGCTGGTAAACGAGTCAGGGGGTTGGAACTCCCTTCCAGGAGAGGCTGGTAAACGAGCGCAGGTGGGTGCCTGCGTGCTGGTCAAGTCTGCGCTAGCACATATGTTGTAAGATGTTTTCTCTATAATAAAATATTGAAGGCTGAGCAACTGCAGCGGTGGTTTTCTCCCGACTTGGATTTCCACCTAAAAATCCTGGTGTTCATGTGTGATGCTTTGTGTGATGGTTTATTCTGTTCTTACTGCACATGTTTACTGTTTATAGAACATCTAATAAATGAATGGTGGAATTATGTAAGTGAAGAACTAATGGCATAATTAGATCTCTGGGTATACGCGAGTTTCATGAAGGATATCCGCGTGTATACGCTAGTTGGCTTCAGCAAAGTAGCGTATGGGTTTTAGAGCATGAAAAAGTAAAAAGTTTGAATATTCTGTAAATACTGATTCACCCCCCCCCCCCTCTCAGTATTTTTCCCAACAATTGGTATCAGAGCAGGTCCTTGTGCAGAAGCTTGATCGCTTAAAGGAGATCCGTCGCAATGGGAAGTCAAGAAGGATTAATGTCTATAAAGCCACCTCTATTCAATGGAAGCAATCTGATATTCTGGAAGGTACGAACAAAATCATATCTGCAAAGTCTTGGTGCAGATGTATGGGCAATCGTGGAAGAAGGCTATCAATATCCGACAAGTATTCCTACTGATGCAGCTGAAAGGAAGAAGTATGAAATCAATGCCAAAGCAGTGAATGTCTTATTAGGAAGCATGTCCGAATCAGAATTTGCTAAAGTGATGCAGCTACATTCAGCAAAAGAAATATGGGACAAAATCATTCTAAGCTATGAAGGAGACACAAAGGTAAAAAGTGCAAAACTCCAAACTCTTAGAATTGAATATGAAAATTTGAAGATGCATAGTGATGAGAGAGTTGCCAGTTTCTTTCTTCGTCTGGATGATATTGTAAATCGAATGAGAAATTTGGGTGAAACCATAACTGATACTACTCTGGTAGAAAAGGTCTTAAGATCCCTGACTTCAAAATTTGACTCTAAAGTTTCAGCTATTGAAGAAAGGCAAGATCTGCAAACGCTTACTATTGTTCAATTACATGGTACTCTGACTGCTTTTGAAATGAGACAAGGAGGTCGTTCTCAAATAAGAGAAGCTGATTTTAAGGCATCTACAAAAGGAAAGGAAAAGGAAATTGTCAAAGAATCCAGCTATATATCAGATGAAGAGGAAGCGAATTTCGTGAGAAAGCTCCAACTAGGTACTGGCAGATTCAAAGGTAAGCTTCCCTTCAAATGTTTTGAGTGTGGAAAAGTAGGTCACTATGCTGCTAAATGTCCTTATAGAGAAAAGCATAGTAAAGAGAAACAATTTGAAAAGAGAAAGAGTTATTATGCAAAAGAAGATGATGATGAAGTGTCCAGTGAAGATGAAGAAGATTCTGACCATGATCTGAAAGTGCTCATGGCAAAGAAGCAAAAGAAGAAGCCCACTCGAAACAAGGAGATACCTCAGAAATCATGTATAGCAAAAATTGAAGAAGATGAACCAGATATGAATCGTTGTTCTTGTCTCTTACTTAATTGCATGTGCAAAGATTATGATAGTGAAAGTAACAGTATGGATCCAGAAGTTTCTGACGAAGCTCTACAAATACTCATGGCAAAGAAGGAAAAGAAGAAGGCCACTTGTAATACTCCTCTTTGTGCAAGCAATAGTGAATATAGTAAAGTTGTGGAAGCTATCAAGATCAAAGTTGAAGAACAACAAAAGGAAATTGATACGAAAGATTCTATTTACAAAGAGATGACCTCTCAAATGAAAGATCAGATAGAAATGTTGAATGGACAGGTGGACAAGTATCAAAGTTTTCATACTTATGCATCCAATCAAATTAAAGAACTAGAAGCAGATCTTGAAAAATCAAGCAAGAAGAATGAAGGACTTGAAGCTGCAATCATCTCTCTGCAAGCAGATCTAGAAGCATCAAGTAAGAAAAATGAGGAACCTCTACAATCATTTGAAAAGGAAGGACTTGAAGCAGAAATAATTTCCCTCAAAGAAGACCTGGACAAATCAAATAAGAAGAATGAAGGCCTTGAAGCAGAAATCATCTCTCTCAAAAGGGTTCTGGAAAAATCAAACAAGAAGAATGAAGAGCTGGAACAAACATGTGAAGAAAACAAAAATTGGTTGAAAGAAGAGATTCTAAATCTGAAGGATCAAGTAGAAGATGGAAGAAGGAAAGAAGAAAACATGACAAAGCAGTGTCAAGCCTTGGAGGTTGAGGTAAACATTCTCAAAGGTAAATTAGAAGAAAAGGTTAAACTCTTGAGGTTTCAAGATAGCACTAATATCTTGGACAAAATTCTGAGTAATCAAAGGTCTCCTGCTATCAAACATGGTCTTGGTTTCCATGAAACTGTTAAAGGAGAATCTAGCTCACAAGGAAGTGCCAAAAATTCAGAGGATGTCAATGCAAAACCTGAAGTGGTGAAAGAGACAAAAGATCAACCAACAATCATGAAATCTCAAAGGAATTTATTCAAGAACGTTGAATGCTTTAAATGTCATAATTATGGGCATGTTGCAGCAAATTGCAGGAGCAGATCATTTCAGCCTCAAACAAAGAGTTCCTACATAGAAAGGTACTCTGGTTTCTTCAAGGGATATTTTTTTTCATGTAACAAGTATGGACATAAAGCAGCTGAGTGTAAAAGGAGGAAGATTAGAAATACTCATTATGATTCTTATGTTTATTTCTCTGACCACATGAGATGTTATGCTTGTAACAAGTATGGACATGTAGAAAAAGAATGCAGGATGAACAGATCTGGGAAAGTGGACAATTTTCAGCACACAGTTGGAAAGCTCAAACAAATTTGGAAAAGGAAGGAGGACCAATCAGAAACGTAGGGAATTCTGACCCTACTGCAGTCATCCGCTTCTGAAGCTTACTTCTCTGATTGACTGCAGGAATAATGTGGGATGCATTATGAGATTTAGTAATGTATCGTCACAAGGGGAGCAAGGTATGATGTCTCTCATGGTTGATTTGATTATTCTGGTTATATGTATTTCTGACAGTGCATCTGGTGTGAAGAAAAGACAGGAACAGAAGGTAAATTTGCAGAAGGAGATGAAGGTGTGAAATTTTCTATATTACACTTTCCATACGCGGGTTATATGAAACAAAGTCGCGTATACACGCGAGTTCCATCTGACTCAACCGCGTATGCATTGATGATAAGAAAATTTATCTAATAGCTGAAGATCTGGAGCAGAGGTCTAGGGGGAGCATCAGTCTGACTGCTGATGATTGCACTGTTAGCATTATTTTGGTTATACTCATGATAATGAAATGATACATGGGTTCTTGTGTTGAATATTATGGATGAAGCCTGGTTTCTTTATGATGAAGAGCATTCGTTGTTGAGATGAAAGTCTTATAATTCAGAGATAAGGACAGATCATGCAGAGATTGTTGCTGATGATTTGGTGTTGAAGGTGTTTCAGATTGCACAAGTTAAGGAAGAGCACTGGTTTAGGGGGAGCAACAGGTTGAATACTAATGATCCCTGGTTGCTGATAAGTATGTTTTTTACTCACACACGGATGAGTTGGATGTCATTTTAAATTATGCAGAGTGTGTTACTATGGTTGAGAGATCTTTTGCCTACATATGTTACTTCATGTTAAATCTTGAAGATCATGGTGATGTTGGACCACATGGATGATTGCTTGACACCTATGTGAAGATGTTGTTCTGATATGAGAATCTCTCTTGGAAATATTGTATTGATGCTGCAAAGAATCTGAAGGCTTGGTTACTATTGTGCTGATGCTACAACCGTTGGATGACGCTTGAAGACACCACTACACTGTTCTATCTATCTGTAGTCCAGGGAAACATTCAAATATCTCAGAAAGAGGCTGAACACTGTCTTTGCCTCACAGATAATCAGATCTGGTTGAAATTTAGAAGATGGCTTGGGATACGCGGGTTTCCTGAAACACAGTCGCGTATATACACGAGTTCCTGCACAGAAAACCGTGTATGTTTGGTTGCTGGCAATTTTTTCTTGGTTTAGCTCTCTTCAGCACAGCTGCAGTGCTGTTTGGTATCTCTGATACTGTTTGGTATCTCTGGAGGTGTTCCAGTTCTCATAATTCTGTTTCTAATGTTTTAATGAAGATGCCTTGATGATTTGTTGGTGAAAGTGTTCAGGATGCACAAACTAAGGGGGAGCCTTAGTCATATGGAAAGGATGCTTGGTTGCACAGACTCAGGGGGAACATTAGCTTTGCTGAGTATAATGCATTGTTGGCATTATGTTGATTCTGAAATATGTTCTCTTTATTGAGGTCTTTCTGGTGTTGGTCTTAAAGTTATATTTGTAGTTTGGTGTAAAGGTCTTGTTGAGACCCATGATGTAAATTGTAATATTCTGTCATGTATGGAATTTTCAATTTGTAAACCCACTTGGTTGGGTACTTGAGTCCCATATGTAAATCCACTTGGATGGATCTTTGATGTAAGTATGAGTCATTGGTGATAGGAAAGTCATAGAGTCATGTACTTCATTGGAAATTATGTTTGAAGATTCAGCATGAACTGGAAGCCAGCCTTGAGTACATATCAGATCTGCGAACGCTTCTTCCCACATGAGAAGAGGAAGTATGTTATGGGTTTTGATCCACCCTTTGCCCTTGATGTCAAAGGGGGAGAATGACATGGTGTTTGAATGAAGAAAAAGAATGGTGTCAAAAATGGAGAGAGTGACATGGTGTCATTGTATTCTTAATGTACCTATCTTTTGTGGTAACCAAACACCATCGTGGTTGCCATCAAGTCCAAAGGGGGAGATTGTTGGAAATATGATGCAGAGTGTTGTCCTTAATGGCAACCCACTAAATGAAGATGAAGACATGTGACTGTTGACATGTGTTGTCCTTGATGGCAATCCACCTGATGAAGTTATTCTTGACTTTATGGACTTGGTAAATGATGTGAATCGGATGTGATATGATGCTGAGTGTTGTCCTTAAATGGAAACCCTCTTGATGAAGATGATGACAACTTACTTGATGAAGTTGTGCTTGAGAGAATATGTTCTTGATGAAGAAAATATGATGTATCTACAGTGTGTACAGAAGGCAATGAAGAAAGGAATTCAGAATGTGCTCAAAGTATGATGAAAAGAGTATGTCTCTATGTATACGTGGATTTGTCTAAGGGAAGTCGCGTATGCACGCGGAAAATAACGTTCCAAGTAGTGTATGGGTAAAAGCGCTCAAAAGTGCAAAACCAGGGGTAACCACCATGGTATTGACCCATTGTATTGGGTAATGATCTGCCTAATTGACCCCATCCAGGTAGTTTTGGGCTCATGGTATTGTTTTGGCCCATGGTATTGAAAAAGGGGCTCATGGTATTGAAAAAGGATAAACCTATATAAGGAGAAGAAATTCATTGTGCAAAACATGAGTGTGGGTGCAATAGGTCTGAGCTTGAATGAATACTTCTCTCTGAAGTAGATCTGAATAGAAAGGGTTACACTTGAAGATAAATCTGAATGTATGATGCACCAATAATGAATAAGGGGATCTAGATCTGAAATGCACTTGTATCTACTAGATCTGCTTATGGAAGGCCTAGATCTGTGATAAGGCGAACATCTAGGCGAACATCTGTCTGAAGTAAAAGGGTAAATCTGAACTGAACATCTGATCTGAAGAAGTATGCTGCTCTATTATGATTGAAGATCTATACGCTACTTCGCCGCGGAGGAAGTGCGTATATACGCGGCTTTGCTGAAGAGAAAGCGCATATGCGCAATGAAATACATACAGAGGTATACGCTAGTTTGTGTGGACGGAAGCGCATATATACGCGACATCAGTAAAGGGAAAGCGCGTATGCAAACTAGGGTTTGCTGAAACAAGGGGTATGAAATATCTGATCTGTTCTGCTGTGTTTCTGCTATCTGATCTGTGTTGATAAGTATCTGTTGGTGATGAATGTCTGTGCTTAAAAGTATGGAAAGAGTCCAGTCTGAAAGTATGATGAAATGTGGCCTGCAAGTGGTGTTCTATTGAAGTTGTTGGATCCAGTGTGAAAATTGATGAAACGTGGTCAGAAGTCTGGGGGTTGTGGCCTTCGGTCGAGGGGGTCTAGCTCCCTTCCGGGTGGGAGCATTAAGCGAGATCGGTCGTGGCTCCACGCTGGGGTGAGGCTGGTAAACGAGATCGGGGGGTCGTCGCTCCCTTCCAGGAGAGGCTGGTAAATGAGTCAGGGGGTTGGAGCTCCCTTCCAGGAGAGGCTGGTAAACGAGCGCAGGTGGGTGCCTGCGTGCTGGTCAAGTCTGCGCCAGCACATATGTTGTAAGATGTTTCTCTATAATAAAATATTGAAGGCTGAGCAACTGCAGCGGTGGTTTTCTCCCGACTTGGGTTTCCACCTAAAAATCCTGGTGTTCATGTGTGATGCTTTGTGTGATGGTTTATTACATTCTTCTTTTTTTTATGTTCTGTTTATAGAACATCTAATAAATGAATGAGTGGAGTTATAAGTGAAGAACTAATGGCATAATTAGATCTGCGAGTATCATGATTTCATGAAGGATATCAGCGTATATACGCGGGTTTAATAAAGGAAAGTAGCGTATGGGTTTTGAAGTAAAGAAAAGTAAAAAGTTTTGAATATGCTGTAAATACTGATTCACCCCCCCCTCTCAGTATTTTTCCCAACACAATCATTACCATGCTTGGTAGAAGGGAGGCCAGACATATAGTCCATGGAGATGGATTCCCATGGTTGGCCCGGAGTAGGCAGAGGAGTGTACAGGCCTTGCTTCTTGATGCTTGGCTTGGAAATGACACTGGCAGTGCAGGATCTGATATATTTTCCAACATATAGTGTGCGTTTTGGCCAATAAAAGTAATTTTGTAGTACAACCATAGTTTTATCCACAACAAAGTGTCTTGCGACCTGATTTTTGTACACCTCCCAAATCAGTTTGGCATGCTTGCTCAAAGGAAAAAAAGGTGGCTCAAGTAGCATACTAAATGCATCCTGGAGGTGGAAATCAATAACTTTCTTTCCATCTACTAGCATTTGGTACATGGAGGCGAACTCTGGATCATTTTTGTATAGTTGTGTCCATCCAGAGGTCTCATGGCCATAAGAGTTGAGAACAGTTTTTAGTGTTGTAGCAGGGGGTCGAATGAGGCATTCTACAACATGATTGGTGCTATCATTTTTGTATTTAATGTTCAAGTAGAATTTTTGCAGATATTTACACCACTTCTGATGGCGATCGTTATGCAACTTCCCTTGTGTATGTATAAACTAAAGAGGTCAGTGATTAGTGTGGATGACAATCTCCTTCCCCAGAATATAATGTTTCCATTATCAGCAATCTTGCATGATGGAATACTTATATTTATCATAGGTGGGGTAATTTTGAATTGTATCAGAAAGTGTCTCACTATGATAGGCCACTGAATGCGCGTGTTGGGTGAGGACTGCACCAATAGCAGAGTCAAAGGCATCTGTCTCAATTTCAAATGGTTGTTGCAGTTATGGTAGTGTGAGTATCGATGTAGAGCAGAGGCGTTGCTTCAACTCAATGAACACCTTCTGTTGGGATTTAGACCAGGAAAAATTTGATTTCACCCCACCCTTAGTAATCTAACTCAAAGTCTAAGTGGTATGGGAGAATCCCAACCTGAACCTCTGATAAAAAATTTCAAGGCCCAAAAATATGCAAAGCTTGTCGGGGCTGGCCAATCTCGAATGACTTGGATCTTAGTCAGATCCACATGCATGCCATGCTCATCTATGATGTAACCTAAATATTGGACCTGGCTCATGCCAAAGGTGAATTTCTCCAAGTTGGCACACAATTTTTGCTACTGAAGGGTTTGAAGGACCTACCGAATGTGTTGCAAGTGTTCTTCCCAACTCTTGTTGAAGATGAGGATGTTGTCCAGATAAACGACCACGAACAAGTTTGTAAAGGGCCGAAAGATGTCATCCATTAGCCTCATAAAAGTAGAAGAGGAATTTTTCAACCTGAAGGGAATAACCAACCATTCAAAAATACCTTCCTTGTATTTGAAGGCGGTCATCCATACATATGTGGGCTTTATTGGAACCTCATGATATCCAGAATTCAGATCGATCTTGTTGAAATACTTGGCTCCCTTGAGCTTGTCTAGAAGGTCATCAATCCATGGGTTTGGATACATGTTCTTGATATTGATTTTGTTTAGTGTCAGATAATCAATGCAAATCCTCCAGGTCCCATACTTCTTCTGTATAAGTATAATTGGGCTCCCATAAGGCGAAGAACTTATTTGGATGTGTCCTTCATTAGGGGAATTTTGACGTCTAAAATGGGCCTCCTAAGAAAAATGTACAACCAAAATAAAATTTATTAGAACCAATAGGATTAAATATGATGATGCCAACCATGGGGGATGATTCACCATTTTTTAAGTAAAAGGGTAAAAAGATAAAAAAATAATAAAATAATAAAACTACTTTTTCAACTCGTATTTTCAACTTATCTCCCAAAGTTTTTACTCACATTTCGAGCAGGAGTATTCGTTGGATGAAAAATTTAATTCCTCATCCAAGGAGTACCCATGTTGCATACTTTCTATGGATCCTACTACACAAAAAATGAGAAATACATTAAAAAACATGATTGCAATCACGTTTTTCATGTATTTCTCATTTTTTTCGTGTAGCAGGGTCCATCGAAAGTATGCAACATGGGTAATCCTTTGATGAGGAATTAATTTTTTCATCCAACGAGTACTCCCACTCGAAATTTGATTAAAAAATTTGGGAGATAAGTTGAAAATACGAGTTGAAAAATTAGTTTTTCTTTTTTCCCCTCTAAAATTTGATGATGTAATCAAATCTTATTTTATTATTTCCACTATTATTTTATAATTTCCTTAGGGGGCCCATTTTAGACCTCAAATTTCCCCTAATTTTTGCAGCAAATCCTAGATTTGTTGCTTGATATCTTCATTTTCCAAAATGGAGCGGAAATATATCGGTCCATTGGGTAGAGGTGTTCCAGGAGTCAGATCGATCGAATGCTTGACCTAAAAGTGCAAGGGTACCCATGTGAGTGAGGATAATATGTCCTTGCATTCTACTACAACCATATCCACTTGCTTCTGCTGCGTGGAGGAACCCTTCCTGGGGGCCATGGGTGTGGCTACAATATTCCCCTTAATTTGAGAACGAATCATAAAGAAAACAAATTTCCTAATATGGGATATGATCTTAGTATGTTTCTTAACAAATATAAAAGAGATGTCGGTAGGCGGCGCTACCCTCAGTATCTTGTATAACTTATTACCAAAAGAAATAATAACACTGAGAGGCCTAGACTCATACATGAAATGATGCTTCCATAACTATGTTTGGCTTAATAATACATTAGAAACTTCAAGAGGATTTATATCACACGATACCTTTTCTATGAAGGGTAGATGTTATAGGGAAGGTAACACTGCTCTGTGACGTGGATATCTCGTCCTTGGTGAAGCCACCTAATGGTGTATGGATACGGGTGTGGTGTGGTCGGTAGGCCCAACTACTTCACGACCTTTTCTGAAATGAGGTTCTTTTGGCTCCCGATGTCGACAATGAATTGTAGCAGTGAGCCCTTCACTCGCATCTGCGAGTGAAAGAGTCACTCCCCCTCCTCTGGATCTTTGGGTTCTGCCTTTTGGAGCTTGGTGGTGGCCACCATCACAGTGGGTTTTGCGTCAATGACTTACTTACCCTTGTCAAGTTCCAGCTCAAAATCAGAACATGCATCCGTCTCTGAGTCTCCTGGCTCAGCCACCAGTGCCTAATTTGCGCGGCATGTGTGTTGTGAGTGGGGCTTTATGGAACTCACACCCATTTTCAATTTCCTTTGCCTTTATGTCACCCTTGGCTTGCGGCTTCGAGGAGTTTCCCTAGGGGTCCCAGTCGGGCTCTATCCTTTTATCTATGGCATGGGGGCACCTTTGTTCTGATTTGGGTTTTCATATTCAAATTCTTGCTTCTTCTGCTTGAATTTATGCTCAATTTTGGTAGCATATCAGTATGCTTCACCAAGCGAGGAGATATCCAAGAACTCTATTTCCTATTAAATTTATTTTTGTAGACAACTGCGGTACTTGAGAACCATATGTTTCTCACAATTTTTGATACCCAACGTTGTGCACATGGTATAGAAAATATTTTTTAGCTCATGCACATCTTGATCCCTCTGTTGTCGAAACTTAGTCCATTGTATGTACTTTTCTTCATAGCTCCCGATATGATAGAATTGTTCCTTGATGGAATCTTGGAAATAATTCCAAGTGGGTGTGGTCACGAATAGTGATGGCTCCCCCTCATCCTTATGCTCACAGTAGGTTTCCCACTAGTCCTTGACATGGGGGTGACTTTCAAGAGTGAAAAAGTAATATTTTTGCCTATTTGAAAAATCATGAAAAGAAAAATATCCTTCCAACAAATTTAACCTTTTATATATGACATTTACATCTATCTGGCCTTCAAATGTGGGAATGTCAAATTTGACTTGTACCTTAAAGGGATTGGTGCCTCTAGAGTGGCTATCAGATCAAGATGCATCGCCTGTGGGCATCTGCCGAAGGATCTGGGAAAATTCATCCATCATCACATTCCTCTATTTCTCAAGGGCCTCCTCAAGAAATATTTTGATAGGATCTCCTACTCCCTCGTATTTCTTTTTGTCCACCATTGGAGACCATCGGGGTTTGAGAAGTTGTTCTTGCAAGGGTTCAACTAGATCAAGTCCTAACTCCTTATACCTTGATCTCGTTGGGGACATGCAAAGAAAAACATAGAAAGAGGAGACCGATTTGATACAACTAATCTGAATTTATGTGGGAATGAAACATAATCAAGTATAAACATGGAAAAATAGATGTAGTAGAAATATAAATTCATTTCATTAATATCAAAGACTGTAATATGCTTACATACATAATATAAATAAACTATCTCAGGCGATGGTAGGTTATCTCTGAGAAAAGGTGTGGCGGCTACATGCCTCTGAACTTTGTTACAATGAGGCTCGAAGGCTTATTTATTATTGAGAAACAATGGAAACAATAAACATCCAAAAACCTAACCCTAGGAGATGAAGTGCCAAAATTATGGGCCCCGTTTGAGTAAAATGGTGGGGGTTTAAGTAGAATAGGCAGGTGGCCACCAATATCCACCTAGATCAACAAATCCTTCAATTTTCTTCTAGTGACACCTTCCACCTTGTTGCAGTCTTTCTCTTAAATGTTAGCACCCAAGTTTATGCAATACCACTATTCCACCTTTATCACTTGGTACTTTTATGAGGATCAATTATGCAACATAATCAAAAAGTATTCTAGCATCATTGATCGGACTTTCTTAGCTCCATTGTGTTCTTTCACGACTATGATTTTATGATCCATTATGTATTCTTCAGCTTCTTCTGTACAATTATGTATAAATTTTGGATCTTCTTTATACTTGATCAGTGAACATTATTTAATACTTCTTAGCATGGATGTGCTCACCTCATAAATGAGTTTTCTTTCTGAATCCTTCCATGGGTATTCGATAGGCTGGAATCTGGTGATCTCCTCCTAGGTTTTCGGATGACTCCCCTCTCTATACTTAATATATTTCAGCCATCATGTTCCCCTTATGACCTCATATATTAGGGGGCATCTTTTGTATCACCATTCAACACTCTTCTAGACCTAATGCTCTTTTAAGGCCTTGGGCAGTCTCGTTTCCCATGCAGACTTGACTTTATAATATAAAAAAATATCTCAAAATCCATATGTGACTCTACCCATACTAAATCATGTACATAAGTGGGATCCAGATTACTATACCCACGTATACCTTTTAAAATATAGAAGAATCAAATAAAATGTTATTTTTTGGGTGGGGCTTACGAGTTTTACTGAGAGCCCTCCTACAGGAGCCCATGGTCTAACTAAAATAACAAATTTTAGGTGGTATATATACACCCCTTTGGTAGGCCTAATTACAACAAGAGAAAGGATATTGACATTATACCCAATTTCTCACAGATCATGTTAGATTTTCCCATGCACTCCTAGTCTCTAGGAAACCCTGGTTTCCTTTGCAAAGATTCTCATCATCCTTATATAGCATCTTCTTGCACTTGTTAGAGAGTTTTTCTTTGTGGCTCGGGCTAGATGGATCCAGAGGAAGGCTTCATCAGTGCCTTTGGCGTGGATCATGTTGTACATTTCCTACACTTATTGTTGTTAATCATTAAATAAGCTCATCTCTTGTTCTTGATATGTTGGTATCTCATGAATGATAGTTTATATGTTTATATATGATGATCTAACATATTTTCTATGTATGCACATTGAATTATCTATTATGTATATATTTTTGTGATTGAATTTCAGGTCTACACGTCTTGGAGGAGGTAGAAGGTTTGGACCTTACGGGAAAATCATCCAAAATAGGACCTTCGGGTATGTCTCCAAGTCAAAATTTGATTATTTGTATGTTTTTCATGCTTGTTTTAGTGTCCTTTGTTGATTATCTTATTCTGATCTATTGAGGCTTTCAACCCTTGCCTTAGGGAAAATTTCCCTCCAACACAAGTTCATTGAATGCATTCAACACATATGTGAGTAGGTCCATGACATATTGTATAGAGAAAATGCTAAGTACAAACAACGCCATGACTAGCATCATGTGTGACCCAAGTTTCAGGTGGGTGACAAAGTTTGGTTACATTTGAAGAAGCAACACCCCACTGAGGCCCTCCGCAAGCTTCTCCCACTTAGATATGGGCCTTACGCCATCACTAAGGTTATAGGGGACAATTCCTTTGAGCTCATCATTCCACCATTCCTTCGTCAACACCCAGTATTCAATGTGGACCAGATATAGCCATACTTTCCCCCATTCCATGGACACATCAGACATTGTTGAGAAATTGACACCAATAGAGCTCAACCCAAGTTGCATCGAATAGGAAAAAAATGATAGGATAATGGAAACACAAATCAATAACACTCGCCAACAGAGGATCCAACTATATCTAGTTTTCAAAGCTGACCAACTCCTTCACCATGGCAAGTGGCTCACCAGGAACCAGGTTCAATAGAAATTTCATCATCTCATGGAGGCTCTACACGCAATGGGGACCATTCCTTCCTAAGGGGGGAGAACTGATCCAGGTGGATATCGGTGGCCACTTGCCTATTCCACCTAGATCTCCATACGGTTTCATCAGTTTACTTGTTTATAGCACATTTTAGTATTTTTAACATTTTTTCGATTACTGAACTTTCAAAGTTGTTTTGACACCATAAATGGTGTTTTTTTAGGTCCCCAACAAGTCTCGAATATTTATTACTCAGATAGATATTTCTAAAGAGGTGTTGTACACACCAAATGAATATCATATGACCAAGTTACAGCCGTGGGAATTTGGCAGCCCAACTAACCCCAACAGGGCCCACAAAATCTTGGTGTTTCATCTCCTAGGGTTATGTTTTTAGTTTTTTATGGTTTCCCTTTGATGTTAAATAATAAAAATTCCCTTGAGCCTCATTGTAACATATTTCAGAGGCATGTATCCACCACATCTCTTCTCAGAGATAAGATACCATTGCCCGAGTTAGTTTATTTCCATTATGTATGTAAGCATATTACAGTTCTTTCATATTAATGAAATGAGAATTTATTTTTGCTAAATCTTTGCATTTATGTTTATATCTTTATTTCTTTTCCTTCCTGCATAAGTATGGATCAGTGTAGGCATATTTGAAAATTCCAGTACAGTCACATTTGGCCTCTAAGTATCAAATTCAAATTCCCTCTTCAAACTCTTGAAGATTTGAGGAAGATTTGGGATCATTGATCAAGCACATTTCATGGAGAAGAATCATGGAATTCTCCATAAGTGTCTCCTATAAAAGTTATGAGAGATTTTTGAGAGGATATGAATAGATTTTACTTGCTATATGTTAACACATGGTTGTAGCGACATGAGATATTTTTGGATCTAGGAGAGAAATGTGGTTCTTAGTTTTTGTATAAATAAGAGTGATTTCTCTATTCAAAGGTGTCTTAAGTTTGGGAATGAAAAATCTATTCTTATCCTTAGTTTGTTAGGGAATAATAAATCTATGCTTATGCTTAATGTTATGAATACTATTGATGTTATTAATACAATAATTTGAGCATGGTTAAGCTTGCATGATGAGATATAGAGTTTGATCAAATGGCTTCATGAACTTTCCACCTCTCGTGCACTTTAGGATGGCCACATGATGAGTATGAGTGTATTTTAATGTTTCACTTTTGAAAAATAGATTAGTTTCTTTTTCTGCAGTGTTCATTTCAATTATTTTTATTAAATGCTTTCTTTCTCATTCCATTTATGTTCTTTTGCATGCCAAGCGTTATTTCTTTAATTTCATAGATTCATTGCTTTTCAATTTCTTATCTTTTAGATTCATAGACAATCATGAATGATTCTAATTTGAAAATGCATACATCAGTAATTTCAAATGATCTCTCATTTCTTTCAGAATAGGTTGCCTTTAAATTTTTACAGTTTAAGAATCCAATCTTTTCTTAATATAGGGTTTGCTACTATCTAGATTAAATTTACTTTCAAGCCTTTACTTTCAAGTCATTAGAATAGGTTTACTTTCCTGTTGATAATATATATTTATTTTCATGTCACTATAATATATTTATTTCATGTAAATAGAGTAAGTTTACTTTCATGTCAATTTTCATTTAAATTTCATAGATTAAAAAATTGCTTTCCAAGTTTCGAATTTGATACTTTTGAAAAATAAAGTTGTGCATACTCATCTTAGACATTTTCCATGAATAGGTTTATTTCGGCCTTGTAATTTCTTTCAACTTTATTTTCTTTTGAAATTGAAAGTTAATTCCTAGCATATATATATATATATATATTTTTAACTGTAACGAATATGGAATTTATTTATCTGAAGAGAAAATGGGTCTTTGCCAAGGCGACCCCTATTAAAATGCAGATTTCCATCTGCTGCTGCTTATGATCTACTACATTCTCAGGGAATTTGAAAAAAAAAATTATTGTTTACAATTAGCAGCCCTTTCATGAGTGAGCTGCCTTTGTTCGCCATCTGATCTGCTTCACTGTTTGACTTTCTAAGAATATGATAAAACTTATAAGAGTCAAAGTCTAGGAGGACTCTCTTCAATCTGTCCAAAATTTTTTTGAGGCTGGCATTGCTGTAAAGTGCCTCCAAGTTTAAATTTTTTATTATTATCTCTGAATCTCCGAAAACTTGTAGGTCTTTGACTCCTTTGTCTCTTTCAATAAGGCATGATTTTAGGATCAAGTATACTTCACAAGTATACGACTCTGGATTGGAATTTATTGCAAGTGATGTAACTCACAATTAAATTACCCAACATTTTTGGCATCGTTGTAGAGGAAGTATACATTGGTGCTATTTTTCAATCTAGAATGTCTTTTTAGATTTCAATATCATTTTTAGCTGCATATGTAAAATCATGATAAAAATGATGCATGAATTTCAATCAATTTTGGTATTGTAAGAGTTATAACACTAATCCATTTATGGATAGGAGATCTAGCATGATGATAAAACATTTCTTGGAGAGCAAGGACTATATTTAATATTGGTTCCAAATAGTTACTAGGCCACAACAATCTTACATTCTTCAAAAAATCCTAACAATAAATTTACAGTTGGTCTCTCATATCCTCGTGGACATTGAGGTATACTTTTCAAAGTTGGATTTTATAATACTAGAGATCTTGATTTTTAAATAGCTTCATTGGAAATACTCCTACTCTTGACAAATTCTTTTCTTTTTCAAAATAGAGTAGGAAAGAATAAAGAAATAAAACGAATGTTGGTGATGTTTTCTTTTGAGTTTTTGAGTTTTCGTTTTTGAAACTTGATTTCATTTATTTTATTAGAAACTTTCACTTGGTTGTGCAATAATATCCACCTAGTTCACTAACCATTGGTAGGAATATCTACAAGAGAAGGAATGTTCATGAAGAAGGAGAACAAGCAGAGTTTCGAGAGCTAAAAATTGAGGTTTGAGATCAATTTTTCTTACTTCGATTTTCAAATTTCAGATTTTGATTACATAAAGAATTCTTGAGTATGCTCTCTTCTAGTGCCTTGTTGCAACCTAAAAGTTTAGAAAGGAAAATTGGATAAGTTAGCCTTGAAATGAAAATTTGCAATAAAATTCATAGATCTAAATAAATGACTAAGAGATCTAAAATCACTATTCATTCTAAAAAAAATAAAAAAATTGATCTCCAACTTTCACATAGATTTGTCTCAAAATGGATGAATAAATTTTATTTATTTAAAAAAAAATACCTAATTAGGTTTTTCTCAAAATTTTATAAACAAAATTATTTATTTTTAAATTAAAAGAGAGAGAAAAAAGGAGAAAATTATTAATTATAATAGTTCTTTTTTTATTAAATAAAGGAAATTTTAAAAAGTAAAATATAATTTTAAAACAATAGAAAATAATAATAATAATTATTATTATTATAATTAAAAAAACAAATAAAAATAATCATAAAAACCAAAAACAAAATAGTATAACTAATTAAAAATATATATATTAAGAAAAAAACATAATAAAAAGAACACAACATATTAAAAAATAAATAAATCAATAAAAACCAAACCACTTTTTTTAAAACCAACACCAACAATAAAAACCACGACCCTTTAAATATTAAAAAAACAATAAATGTATTAAAAAACCAATTATCGAAGAGCCATTTCACATTTTTTTTATTTTTTTCCACAGTAATGAGTAAATTCTATTAGGCACAATCTGTAACTTTGTATGAACCATTGCCACTATTCCACCATTAGTAGAACTATTTCATAAATTCCACATGGGGCAACATGTCTTTGGAGACTCGAACCCAAGCTATTTAGGACAAAAATCGTGAACCATGCCACTTGAGCTAAGTTCCTTTGATGCCATTTCACATGTTAAAAATAAAGGTTGAGACGAATTACTGCAAGAAACAAATATGTAACAATGCCCAAGGAAAAACATGAGAATGATGACTCGCAAGTTTCTATCCATCCTTGACTTAAGAATCATATAAATTTGTGATTAAAAAAAAACAGATACAATTTTTGAGCAGGCAAATCCCCTCTGTGGACAGAGGCGATCCCTCTAGCCCTAGGGTGGGTCTACCAGCAAGGGAACACGCTGAATTCCTAAATTCCTAGTTTGTAAATGAAAAATGGTCTGGGACAAATATCCTACCTTGGTCCAACGCTTTTGTCGTGGCACACAACAGCGATCCTTTGATTTTTTCTTCACGCCTTGTGCTCCGTTGGTGACGATGTCCATGCACCTGAACAAAGATCCAACAAACGATGACATCATAAAATAATGTTCATTGATCTACAATTATTCAACTAGTCAAGGAGATTTAAACACTTCAAATATAAATGGAAAAAAAGTTGGAACTAGAAAGCAGTCATGTATCATTTATATATGAAAAAGAATCCTACAACCTATGCCTTGACATTGTAGATCTCCTTCGACGGGTTCAGTCAGGAACGTCTCAAGAATTCTTTCATCATTCAGCTCAATGAGGCAATGATCTTAAACTCTCTCTCAACAATGGACTCTTCCCTGCTTCTTTCAACACACCAGCTATAACTATGATTGTTCAGCTAGCTGAATCAATGTGAGGAAAAAGAATTTATAAGAGAGGAGGAGGAGGTTTGGGATCCTCATAAGGTGGAGGAGAGGTCTATCCCTTTGGTAAGTTGCACATTTGTAGGAACTAATAGGCTAAAGGGGGAAAATCGACTTTATCCAGTCGAATAAACAACCATTACTCCGCTCACAAAGCTGTTAGACATGGACGCTTCGTTTCTATTTTTAAAAACTTTCCAAAATCAGCTCCACGTAGGTGCCCTTTTGAGATAGAGTGCCAATGGGCGCGAGGCTCAGTGTTAATTTCTTCATGGGCATGAGGACATAACTACATACCAGCACTGACCCCAAATCATAGGTTTGTGAAGGTTTGCTTGAGGAATGATCAACATATATTATGTTCCTGACATGCCAAGGGATGCAATGAAATTTCTGGAAATGTATGAAAATACACAAGGGTCACTGAAGTGGTCCTCCAATGTTTGAGATGGGGATTGCAGGGATGGTGAAAAAATATTGTGTAACAAATTCCCCCTAAATCATGAAGTCCCAGAGAGAGGGAGGGGTGAAATTATTTACGAGAACATGCCCAAACCAAAACGTCGACGTCGGAAGACCTGTAAGATCAAATACAATTGATATCTCAAATACATGAATATGTGGTATGGGCGCAGCCATCCATAATAGCAAACATGTAATAAGATCCAAGGTATGTACGCAACCATCTAGTGAGAAGGATCATCAAATAGACTCAGGTATGGTCGCAACCATCAAATCAGAAGAGTCATGCATATAGTCATGATAAATCAAATCGTACAGCATCCTGGATTTCAAAAGACAAAACCTAGGGTCTTGTGCTCTTTCTTGACCCAAATAAGGACAAATTCAAGCATTTGAATGGATGAGCTGAAGTCAAACATGCAATAAAGTCACCTAATTACTAGGCAATGATGAAATTTTTTAACAGGCGCAAGAGAGACCACTAGTAATGACAATGGTTCTCAAGGCACAACTAGTACAATCCATGGGATGCGAGCAATGAGTTGGAGTTGAACACCCGTGAAACCACTCGATTGAAGCCCAATGATGAGAACCTATCGTCGAATGCGAAGAGCTTTACATTGAGGCATGCAAGCTCTAAGGTAACAGAAGGGAGTCTCTAGATCCACTTCCTGGATAATGAGCTGAAGTCGACAGGAAGTGACTAGTTGAAGGAGGGCCATTTTGTTTTCCACATCATCGACACAAGACAGAGGAATAATATGATAGTGAATCAAGACTGAATAAAGGATCAGGGGTCAAAAAATGCAGAAGGAACTTCTCTTGAACATATTGGTAATACGACTCCAGAATTTGCCAGTATTTGACATCAAGGGATCTGAGGTCATGGTGACATGGAAAAGAGTATATAAGAGGTAAAAACGGATAACCCAAACCCATGGAGGAAAAATGTGTTTGTTGTGGAGCCTAATTATCTTGTTTATTTTTTATCACAGTGTTGGACCCATGTACATTAATGGGGCGGCAATGCCACCCATAATTAAACGCCGCTTGGGGGGTCCAGGGGGGGTGACTGCGACTTTATGGAGCCCCCCCTAGTAGGGGGTTTCGGGGGTAGCACCCGTGAAGCTAAAAACATATGTAAAATCTCCTTGTAAAAGTATAGTAATTTCTAGTCAATCTGGGCCATTCATTAGGCGGATGATCTGACGATAGAAGTTATGTTTTGTTTAGGGGTTTTGCCCTAGAAGGCAACCCGTCGCTTGTATGAAGGAATTGTATTGCGGCTGTGTATTGTATGTGTATTCTCAGAGAGAGAAACATATAGGGAGACTGTGAGAGAGAACATAGGATATTATAACAGATCTGTTGTAGGTTTTGTCTCTTCATTTTGCTGGATAATAGAAAGGAAGGACTAGCTGTTCGAGGTGGACATAGCCCAAACTGGGTGAACCATGTATATCTTTGTCTCTATGGTTTTATGTGTTTTGTGTGCTTGTGTTTTCTGCATATTTTACGTGTTTCATTTCTCTGTAATATATAATTTTTCTATCAAAATGGAGAATGTGGGATGTCCCCAACCTGACGTGAACTGTAGACAAGTGTCATGTTCAAGAGTGGCATACTACCGACATGACTGAGAACTGGTTCCATTTTCCCCCACCATTTCTGGCGAGTACCCCAATTATTTTTAAAAACAAGCTTGAATGGGATAGCATATGCTTGCCATGTAAGTTTGTCCTTCAGAAAAATCCATCCTAGTACATTTTACGAGCCCTATGAAGGAGGAACTTGGTAACATCATGGTGATTATTTCTGATGTCATTTAGTTTTAACGAGTCTGACAAAGGAATAACTCAATGTATTTTCATGTTTAGAGAGTTTGAAAAGAAGAAAAAAAGAGAAATCCCACAAGTCCCTTTTCGTAGGTAGTCTCACATATCTGAAAAGGTAGAAAACAATATCTGAGAGAACCCCTTATCCATGTTTGACTAAGGTATTCATTTTTCGTAAATAATCTATCCGGACCCGAAAAAGGGGTAAACGTATACTGTGCAGATGACATTTCACAGGCTTTAACGAGTTAAAAACGAGAAGAGTCTCGACAATATTTTCAATTTTTTAGAGTCGAAAAAGAGCTGAAAGATTACTCCAAGGGATGAATTTTTCATTTTTTTACCGAGTCTGAAAAAGTAATAAAACACAACTCGTTTCTTCATCGTCATCATTTTAGGACCTGCTGTGTAATATTCCCAAATGGGAAAAGCAGGAATATAGCTCATAATAATGGATATGGTAGCAAGTATTAACACATTACAGGTGAGAAAAATAGTAGATCCATGGTATTATGTATAACAACAATAAATAAGTACAAGATCTTGGGGATCAAGCCCCTCAAAATAGGAAAGAGAAGCCTCCAATGTCAAAATGGACCCAAAACATGTAATACAATGCTATACAAAGTACTGAATCAAGCATAACGTAATTTTAGTGACTAATATTTCATCTGAGACATATAAATAAATGGATATGATAAGATCATGCTCATACAAGGCCAAAAATGGATATCTATGCTCATATACACTTTTCCTAGATAACCCATGAAGGGTTTCCGGAAATACACAAAATATGAATGGTGGATCTAAAGCCCTAGGGCTAAAGATTCACTGTAGCTAAAGCACATAGAAGGAGGTGGCTGAATATTATGTAGATCTGAAAGAACTCCTCCAAAATACTCTCTCAATAAAGGGCTGATCCCTTCAATTGAAAGCAAACACTCCAAATGGAGCACTGAAATTACCCCTGCAACAACTCACTAAAATAACGCAGATATGGACTATAACTGTGTTTTAGGGATAAAAATAAACTTATCCTGCTGCAAAATATGTCAATAAATCCCAAGGGGCTCCTTTACTAGCCTCCCAATGGAAGGAAACCTTCCTCCACTGCAAAACTAGCTCAGGAAACACCCAACACAATCTTCCACTACTGCACCCTGCAACTTAGAAAATTTCTCAACAGAAACTACGTTGTACCACAAGACCTAAGCTTGGCCTGAAAACCTTAATGTGGAAGTGAATTACAATACTCTTCCAAGACCTTCTCAATGAAAGAGGCGGGATTCCCGATCAGGAATGCTAAACAACACTTGCAATCTTAGCTAAACAACCAAAGAATGTTATATGTCTAAACGGACCATATATTCAGAAATATCATATACCAATACATCATCAATATGGTTTTCATCCTCTTCCTTATATAATTGATGACCTTCCTAACCCTAAGCCCCATTCATTTATGACACTACTTCCATGCAAAGAGTCTCCATCTAAAATTTTGTTGTCCCATCATGAATGCCACTACTCCATGACAATGTTGTTGATTTGGTCAAAGTTGACCTAGTAAAGGTGTTACAACCCCTTTTCACACACAAGGGTGCTCAATTAAGCTACCAAGATGTCTTCCTTTCAAATTGGCATTGATTTTATTCATATTAAGGAGATTTATGGATCTCCATATCCTCTTATTCATCAAACAAGAAAGAAAAAACAAAAATTAATATTCTAGCTAGCTCATGGCTAATTTAGGAATATTAAAATCCTCCCCTCCCAAGTGTTGCTTGTCCCCAAGCAACTGCAAAGACATAAATGAAAATTTGGGGAACCTTTATTCCCATATGGAGCTCCAATCTCCAAGCTATCATCCATAAAAAATGAATTATCACCCTCCAGAGTGGTAATTCATAGAAAAACTCATCCCATCTGCTTATGAGAGGCACCTCCCAAGTGCTCAAGCTACCCAAATGGCTTATCCTATAAGGAAACAAGAAACCTAATGTAGCAATCATGGAACCATGGAGAATCTCTCTCCCAAAGGGCACATCCAATCCTTCCATCCTCCCTCCACTCATTCCCATAAAAATAATAAGGACATCATCAATATATGGGATCAAAACCAGTGATACATAGACAACCAAATGCAATAATGGAGGTGGATCATAGTCCCTCATATGGAACCAACGCAGTATATCTCCTGACTACAATATATAATGATATGGTAAGTGGTTTCCCCTCCACTTACTTGCTGCCATATCCTTCTCACATGTTTTGAAAATGTGAGAAATGTTTGGTGCCTTTGGAGTGCACCGTGAATGGTAAATCATTAGGGGAATTTTGAGGTTGAAAATGGTCCTCCTAAGGAAGTTATAAAATAATAGTGGACATAATAAAATAAAATTTGATTACATCATCAAATTTTAGAGGGAAAAAAATAAAAAACTATTTTTCAACTCGTATTTTTAACTTATCTCCTTATGGGTTTACTCAAATTTCGAGCAGAAACACTCATTGGATGCATACTTTTATTTCTCATCCAAGGAGTACCCATGTTTCATACTTTTGATGGACCCTGCTACACAAAAAATGAGAACTACATGAAAAACGTGATTGCAAACACGTTTTTTCATGTATTTCTCATTTTTCGTGCAGCAGGGTCCATCGAAAGTATTCAACATGGGTACTCCTTGGATGAGGAATTGAATTTTGCATCCAACGAGTATTTCCGCTCGAAATTTGAGTAAAACCTTAGGGAGATAAGTTCAAAATACGAGTTGAAAAAGTAGTTTTATTATTTTATTATTTTTTATTATTTTTACTTTTTTACTCCAAAAATGGTGAATCATCCCCCATGGTTGACATAATCATCTTAAATCATGTAAATTTTATTTTTGTTGTACATTTTTCTTAGGAGGCCCATTTTATACCTCAAATTTCCCCTAATGCATCTCCCTATATCCTCTTAGTGAGTGGCCATGCTCAACATCGTTTATTGCCCAAAGTTGGCCATGAAGTTTGTAAGGAATAATGCTCCTTCTCAGAGCAATGGCCTGCACATATATGGTTAAGGAATGCACATATTCATTATATAAATCATTATGCAACCAAACATGATCCTTACCATATGCTTTGCTCATACACACGGAGTGGCTCATAGATAAATCTCCTCTCATTCCAAAAGAGGAAAGAGGTGGTTGTGATATCTCCCCCAAAGAGTTATGTATCTCCTCCATCTCCACATGATCCATGCATATTCTCAAATGCTGATATATCTCCTCTTCAAAGCCTTCCCAAGTGTACCCCTCCATGATGGTGTGGTATGCTCTCATATAATAAGTGTGGCTGAAGAGAAAATATTCATGAGCTACTTGTAGTAACTTCTCCTTGAGCTTGGAAGCTCTAGATATGAAGATCCTACCATGATAGTAGATGACCTCATATCTGACTGAATATCCCTTTTCATGTAGTTGTTCATCAAGTATCACACAAGTAAAAATATCCTAGGAATAATCCACTAACAACTGGGATTTCCAATATGGATCTATCCTCCACAGTGACATTGTTGATGATGTGTCATAGAACGCATCTATCATGTATTTTTCCTCCTCTTTGACATATCCCATGCCAAAGTGACATATTGGAAGGCTGATATCCTCCCTCTACTACTCCTTTCTCAGCGCAATATATGAGATGAGAGTGGGTAATGATGATGTTGGGAGAATGTCTCCCTCCTCCTTGAGTCTACCCAAGACTCTGAGCGTTGTACCATGACCTCCCAATGCTCCCATTCCTCCTGGATATATGAATGGTGCATCACGATGTGAGACATGCCTCATCATCTCCTGATCTGGTGGCATACCAAGTGGAATTCCTCCATGCAAAAAGACATCAATATTAAGAGTAGACTGTATATATGAGTGGATTGATTTGTCCTTTCTCTCACTACGCAAATTAGTCTGCCTATTTTGTGCATAAACCTTCTGAAATAGATAGGGGTGTGTGCTCCTAATCATATCATGATGGCAATCCTTCCTACCTTCTCCTTTCATCTGCAAGGTCTCAGATTCTATCAATAATGGCACATGATGTTCATCGATTGTGCCTTGATCTCCACATATGATTGGAACTTCTTGAAATGATACAAGAGCTCCTCTCATTGGAGAAATTGCTCCATCCACCTCTCCATGAGGTACTAGATCTGCTCCTAATGTGACAGTGTTGTTACCTCCAACCTTCTCTCCCCCTTCATCATGAATGGAGGTTACCTCATCATCATTCAAAGGCTCTTTGTTTTGATCCTCTTTTGAAAAGATATCTCCATGTCTTCCTTTTTAGAAGAGAGCTCTTATTGAAGTGGGGATCTTGCCTATAACAAGTTATTTTGCATTTTTTTAACCCCTTTAATAGAATTCTAGAATGGAGTTGGGTTTATGGATCCTTCCAAATCATGGAAAGGTTTTGTTTGTTTAGGTTTGGCTAGCTCAACCAAGGAATTTTCAGAATGTTTTACATCAAATATTTTCACTAACCTCCTAGTGAACTTTGCATAAGTAGATACATTTACATGATTTAAGGAAGAAGTTTCATAAAAGCACAATCATAAGCCTTACCTTCAAGATGTAGCGCTGCTACTCTAAGGGCTTCATCTTCTGAAACTTAGGGCTGCTGCAAATAGGTGTCTAGCTCCTTCACCCAAGCCCTTGTTATACATTTAGGTGACCCATCAAAAGTAGATAGAAAGAATCTACCCAAATCATGTTTCTTGCACCACTTGCTTATATTGGGTTTTCAGGGTCTTCTATTCTCCTTGATATTACAAAACCCTTGGAATTTTAGATGATCTTTGAGCCTCTGAGATTTAGATTCATACTCTTGAAGATAGTCACCAAGAGTCTCCTCCTTTGGTACATCTCCTTCCTCCATCTCTCTTGCTATGAACATAGGCATGGTAGAGAATTGTAGATCTGATTGTGTGGCTAAATGCTCACACCCATAATATGAAGAACTAGAGCTTTCTTCATGTGTAAATATTCTTGAGGGACCTTCATCCCTTTCCCTCCTCATTCCCTTGATTTCCATTTTAAGCTCATGTATGGTTTGGAGAAGAAGTTCTGAAAACCTCTTTCCCTCCATTTCTCCAAATAATGGAGACTTGCCTTTGTCTCTTTTTTTAGTCTTCTCTTTTTTGTGAGAAGCTTCTTCTTCCTTTGATAACATAGATGCAATGTCTTCACAGGCTAAGCCAAGATTATGCTCTAATACCACTGTAATATTCCCAAATGGGAAAAGTCGGAATATAGCTCATAATAATGGAGATGGAAATAAGTATTAACACATTACAGGTGAGAAAAATAGTAGATCCATGGTATTATGTATAATAGAAGTAATTAAGTACAATATCTTGGGGATCAATCCCCTCAAAATAGGCAAAAGAAGCCTCCAATGCTAAAATGCACCCAAGACATGTAATACACTGCTATACAAATTACTGAAGAGAGAAAACCATAGTTTTAGTTACTAATAATGTATTTGAGACATATAAACAAATGGATCTGATAAGATCATGCTCATACAAGGCCAGAAATGGAGATCTATGCTTCCATACACTTTTCCTAGATAACCCAAGAAGGGTTTCTAGAAATACACAAAATATGAATGGTGGATCTAAAGCCCTCGGGCTGAAGATTCACTGCAGTTGAAGCACATAGAAGGAGGTAGCTGAATCTGATGTAGATATGAAATAAATCCTCCAAAATACTATCTCAATGAAGGGTTGATCCCTTCAATGGAAAGAAAACACTCTAAATGGAGCACTGAACTTACCCCTGCAAAAACTCACTACAATAACGCAGATCTGGACTAGAATTTCGTTGTAGGGGATAAACTCAACTTGGCCTGCTACCAAATATGTCAATAAATCCCAAGGGGTTCCTTTACTGGCCTCCCAATAGAAGTAAACTTTCCTCCACTGCAAAACTAGCTCAGAAAACACCCAACACAATCTTCCACTGTTGCATCCTGCAACTCAGCACATCTCTCAATAGAAACTACGTTGTACCACAAGACTAAATCTTAGCCTGAAAACCTGAATTTTCAACTGAATTACAATACTCTTCCAATATCTTCTCAATTAAAGAGGTGGGATTCCCGATCAGGAACACCCAGTGCTAAACAACACTTGCAATCTTAGCTAAACAACCAAAGAAAGCTATATGTCTAAACAGACTATATATTCAGAAATATCATATACCAATACATCATCAATATGGCTGCCATCCTCTTCCTTATATAATTGATGACCTTCCTAACCCTAAGCCCCATTAATTTATGACACTACTTCCATGCAAAAATTCTCCATCTAAAACTACGTTGTCCCATCATGAATGCCACTGCTCTATGACAACGTTGTTGATTTGGTCAAAGTTGACCCAGTCAAGGTGTTCCAGCCCCTTTTCACACACAAGGGTGCTCAATTAAGCTGCCAAGCTGTCTTCCTTTCACATTGGCACTGATTTTATTCATATTAAGGAGATTTATGGATCTCAATATCCTCTTATTCATCAAACAAGAAAGAAAAAAAAAATTAATATTCCAACTAGCTCATGGCTAATTTAGGAATATTACATGTTGTTGCACAAGAAACAAACATAAAACCCATTTTTCGAGATAACATAGTAAAATAATTGAAAAATATGTCTAAAAACCCTAACTAGTGTTCAAAAAAGGTTATAAAATGATGCAAATAGTAAAAACAATTTACTTTTACCTTTTCACCTTCTTGTGAGCATATTTTACCATTTTTTACTGTGAAATTGTGGAGCTGACAACAGGCAATCCAGGAGGTTTTTTGCAAATCTATTTTCTCCAGGTATGAAATCTGATCTATACCTGCATTTTGAGCTATTTTTCATTCTCTGATTTCATGGTTTGATGCATTTTAGGGGAGTTTTTGTAAAGGCTTGGTTGCAGCAGTTGGCGTGGGTTTCGGGCATGGAGTCGCGCACAACCCCGCAAAATTTGAATGGGGAGGCGTGAATCAAGGCCAATGTTTGTAAATCAACAGCACTGAACGCCGCGACCAAAAAATGTTGAAATTTCCTCCAAAATACCCGGTTTAAGCGACTCAAGATTCAATATTATGGCTAATGGGAGTCTCAATTATGGTCTTTGCAAAGAAATCAGTAGCTAAAATGGTCATAGAGTGGAAAGAACGAGAGCACGGGGAAGAGGATGAACAGGTTATGGGAAACAATGAATGTATGGATGCCCTGAGAAACTATGGGCTCTTGAAATTATTCCTGATTGTTTAAGAGCTCAGCTGGAACTATTATAGTATCTGATTAATGTGTGGGAGACTGATTGAGAAATATTTATGATTCATGACCAAGAGTTGGAGATAGAAGTCTCCGACATTTATTTCATTATTGGATTGTTGTGGAGGGGAGAGAAACCGATCTTGACAGGCACCCAACCTCTTGGATAGAGCATGGGCATGATGATAGATAAATCATGTCCAAGAGAAAATAAAGGATCCAAAAGCAACAAAGTAGAAATTTAGACAGTGACTGACTTGGCATTGAGGGTAGTGCTTCATACTATAACTCGGGTCGCCAAATCTCAAGCTCCCCATGAAGCTACAAAGACACAGCTTCAACTTGTTGTGGATTGCATGGCTCTGACCATCTTCAATTTGGCGGAAGAAGTAACAATAAACTTAAAACGTCAGTTAACAAAATGGAAAAATGGTAAGCTGAAATAGTTTGGATATGGGTCCATCTTGATACCGTTCATCCTAGAACGATTGCCAATATTCCAGTGCTAGGAGGTGGCAATACCTATACCACCAACATGAGAGCCACAGATGGTCTGTTGGGAGGAGTTGATGCCTCGATCAAGAGGTGGTCAACACATGTCATGGAGGCCATAATTCCCTTACTGGCTATGCCAACAGCTCATCGTGGTAGAGGAATGACCATACACCAGTACTTATTTTAGGGATGATCCAAACCTTCCACTCCTGGAAGGAGATGACTGGGACGAGGATTTGGTTAAAATCTCATTTTTTATTTTTATGAATATTATGATTTTTTTTTTTTTTATATGTGTTCTGAAATTTATCCATGTGTTGCAGATGTTGGCCCAAAGAGACCTGCAGGGATTCCCCCCATAGCACGGAGGATCCCATGTGATTTCGAAGCGGCCCCTCATGGTGAGGGAAGCGAGGAAGAAGGGATCACATGCAACTTGGAGGGACTCACAAGTGGGATCCCAGATTATGTGATATTCGAGGATTCTCCTCGTGCTTATCAGAGGCACACTGCAGGGTTGTCTAACCGCATCCATCGACTACTGAGGTGGTTCATACATGTAGTAACGTGCTATCATGAGCACCATGCGGATTAGATGCCTAGGTTTCATTTCTACATATTTTTTAGAGACATAATGTCTCGGGATGTAACCAAAAGACATATTTTTTGAAACATGATGCACACGTGGATGAAAAAAATATATACATACATATATATATGTATGTATACATATATATATATATATATATATATATATATATATATATATATATATATATATATATATATATATATATATATATATATATATATATATATATATATATATATACATATACATATATATGTGTGTGTGTGTGTGTGTGTGCTTATTTTCCTGCCTAAAGCTTTCTATGTAATGGTGATTCTTTCACATATTTCACAAATGTCTATCTAATAAAATATTGGCTACTGCATCAGTTAACGTATTCATTCTTCTAGGAATTTGCTGATATGTGATATAATCAAAATTCCTTTCTAACAAACGAACACACAAATACATCCTTAAAATCTAGGGGTTTCTAACAGAATAATGCCCATTAAGCTGGAGAACAACAAGCTGAGAATCTAGGTTCACAATTAATTCATGAATGTCGAGGGCAATAGCTTCAGTTAAGAGTTCGATGACTCCACTGTATCCAGCGACATTGTTGATTGTACATCCTAGACAAATACCTTGAAGGTCTACCAACTCACCGTTAGGATCATAAATCACCTAAGCCGCGGAGGATAAATTCTAGGTATTGTGGGAGGCACCATCAGAAAAACCGACATAAGGAGTAACAGACATCTGAATAGTAAGAAAATACATAATAAGTAGGAAAAACTACTTGCAAAGCACACCAAGCCAAAAATGTACAAAAATTAAAAACACACTTATGTACAAAAGGATGCACGATAGACTCATGCATAATATTTTTTGAGATACAGCCCATTCCTGGGCTGATCTAAGGGATAGCCTTCATAATTAATCAACTCATAGGCCCCATTATGAAAAACACACTTGACGATGTGGGGCCCATGCCACATGGGTTCAAATTAACCTGCCCCCATCTTATCATGAGCTTGGTCATACAAGAGGTCTAAATCTCCTTCTACGAAGGTGCGAGGGGAAACTGTCTGGTCAAAGTAGGCTTTGACCCACTTTTTATGTGCTTTTATGACTAGGGCAGTAAAGCAGCAAGTTTCATTAAGCCTCTCCAAATATAGAAGACATTCTTCCTCTGGTTAGGTATTAGGCAATAATTCGATAGTTATCTTGAGGGAAGGAATTTCACATTCAATCGGAAGGGTAGCTTCCAGACCATAAACAAGTTAAAATGGGGTGAATCCAATTGCATCCTTAACTGAGGTTTGGTAAGCGCAGAGAGCTGAAAACAACATGAGATACCAATTGGACTTATGCATCCAAATCATACGTTGAAGCATGGTTACTAAAACGTTTTTCACGTCTTAAACCTGGCCATTGGCCAGGGGGTAGTACGGTGCTGAGCTGTCATGATGTAGACCCAACTTAGCAGTCAACTCAACCATCATATAATGGTGAAAATGGGAGCCATGGTCTGTGACAATGGCTTGAGGGACACCAAACCTGGTAATCACATGATTGAAAAGAAATTGGGTAGTCGTCTTACCGTTAGTTGTGAGTGTAGGCATTGCTTCGGCCCATTTAATGAAGTAGTCAACGGCTACGATAATATAACCATGCCCTCTAGTCGAGTGAGGGTTACACTTCATAAAATGAATACCCCCCTTTGCAAAGGGACCAATGGTAATGATGGGATAGAGGTGAGCGGGTGGAACGTGCATCTTGTGCTGGTAGATCTGGCACTCGTGACATTTACGAACAACGAGGATACAATCATTAAAAATGGTAGGCCAGAAATATCCAACATGAAGGATTTTTTGAGGAGTAGCATACTTGGACATGTGACCACCACATGCGCCAGAATGGAAGTCATTGAGGACTTTTCAGCTTCTTCGAGGGTCAAACACCGACGAAGGACGAAATCAGCTTCGACGCGGTATAAAGTAAATTTGACTATGCGATAAGGTTGCAAATCATGATGGATACGTCAACGAGCATATTTCGTCAACTCAGACCGGAAGGCAGAAGTATGGAGATAAAAGATGATATCACCATACCATGGACCGAGGGTGCTAATTAGAAAAAGAACGTCATCTGGAATGCGTTCCTCAGAACTAGAGGGAGTAGAGGCAGAAGGTAGAGAGAAAATCAACTCAGAAAAACCAATTACTTCTTCGATTTGGCAGTAATGAACTCCAAATCGAACTCTTGGAGGATAAATATCCACTTTGAGTATTCCCCCCCCAACAATTTTTGAGTTAAAATATAGGTCATGGGGTTGCAATAAAAAATCACGGTTGTTGTGCAGAGCAAAATATAAGGGATAAAATGTTGGACGGCTTGAACAGCTGTCAACGCCAAGTTCTCTACATGAGCATAACGTGTTTCAGTGTCGAGAAGATTGCAGCTCAAATAATAAATGACATTCTCATCACCATCATCATCATCCTGTACCAGAACCATGGCAATAGTGCTAAAAGTGGCAGCCAAATAGAGTGAATAGTCGCGATGATAATTCGAAGGACGCAAAAGAGGATCATTGACAAGAAAATTCTTCAATATATCGAAAGATTTGTGGGCAATCTCATCCCATAGGAACGAGATGCCTTGCTTAAGAAATCGTTTGAAACCTTTTGCTACTTCGGCATAGTTCAGTATAAAACAACGCAAGAAGTTATTTTTCCCTTGCAAAATCTACAACTGATGTAAATAGGAAGGGGAGGGGAGATTAACAATATCTTCGACCTTGAGAGGGTTGAGATAAATGTCATCTTTAGAAACAACAAACCCAACGAGTCTGCCAAAATTGATGCAAAAGACACATTTTGTAGATTAAGCTGAATGTTGTGGTGTCTACAGCGAAGAAATATTTGACAAAGGTGTTCCGGGTGATCCTTACGCTTAGCGTAATGAGCTGGAAGGTCATCCAGGTAAGGTTTAACAATGTGCTTAATATCATGAAAAGCGTATGACCTTTCTCATTGGAACATGGAACCAACATTATTAAGGAAAAAAGGGAGCTTCTTGTATGCGAAGGTGCCCCATGGACAGATGAAGGTGGTTTTATGTTGATCAATTTGTATTATATTGATCTGGTTATAACCAGAGAACCCATCCATAGGGGAAAACATCTCCCTCCTAGCACATTTGTCGATAATCTGGTCGATGAAAGGAGTGAGATAGCTATCCTTAGGACAAGCATGATTGATATCGTGGTAATCCACACAAACTCGAATAATACCCTACTTTTTATCCACAGGGACAATGTTTGAGACCCAATATATCAAGGGGATTGGATAAATAAAGCCCGCTTTGAGAATTTTTTAAACTTCTTCCTTTATGGCAGCTGCTTTTCTAAGGTGCATGGGACGAAGGCGTTGGAAAAGAGGTTTCACATCAGGATAAGTAGGGATCTCGTGCACAACTATACTTAGATCTATGTCGGGAATTTCCTCGTAGGACCAAGCGAAAATGTTTCGAAATTCATGGAAGATACTAGTATAGACCTCGATCTCATCAGGAGAATAGGTCACCCCAATGTGGATGTTCTCAACAATCCCCGATCTAATGGAGATGTCAATGGGAATCATCTGAGTAATATTCCCCATGTTTCCTTATGTAAAAAATTTGTGTGTCAAGATAGGTGTTTGAAGTGGATGGGAAGGAGCTTGGGAAGCAAACTTCTCAAGACAAGTAGACATGGCCACAAGGCTAGGTATAAAGGAGGAACGATGATGACTATCATCCCAGGGAGGATCCTCAAGAGACATGGTTTCCATGATGGCTTCATCAGTTGGAAATGTCTCATTCAAGGGATCAAGAGAATCCGAAGCACCGAGCCAAGGGGATTTAGAATACATGTCGAGAGACACACTCGAAGGAGTATGATCAGAAGGAGTAGGAGACGAAGCCGAAATAACTTCACAATGAAAAATTTCTATTGGGATTAACGACATCATGTCACCAAATGAATCAACCTGCTCAGGTGAAGGGATGAGCCACGGATCAAAAGACACAGAGATCATATTGACCTTAGCAGTGTTGGGTGGAGGACGAGGAAAGAGACCCATAAGGGCGAGATCTTTGAAAAGTCCCAGCCCCACACTTTCATAAGGTGTAGGAATACAGTCTATGTATGGAACGTTACTCTCAGAGGAGGTGGAAGTGTAAAAGGATAACTGATCGACAGTGATGATCTTCCCTTCATGCGGAAACCGAAGAACACAAAAGTGAGTGGACGGTACACATAGCATGGCATGACCCCAACTGTGATCGAGGAGGAGATTATAGTTGAGTTTGGCATCAACGAATTCAACCTCAAAATTAAGATTTTTTCCTTCCAACATTATAGGTAAGATGGTGAGAACACCGAGAGGGAGATATTCCCTTCCATCAAAGGCTTCTAAAGTGTTTGGAGACTGGTTAAGGGCCAAAGAACCAGTGGCTTTCCAGCATGCAACAGACATGATGCAAGTAGATGCACCTTCGCCCACAACTACTCGATGGATATTCTTACTGTTATCACAAAATCAGACCTGATAGGCTGCCAATCAAATCAATCTTATGTAACTATTTCAAACCAATCTTTTGATTGAGGCTTAGCCTCCTCAACCTGAGAGGGCTCTCTCAAGTGTTAATGATTTTTGATATAAATATAGATGGCTAGCTCTATGTGGGTTAATAAGAAGATAAATGATATAAATTGGTTGTAAATCACATTAGGAAGTGCACATTGGGCTTATGGAGTCAAAATAGCTTCAGTAAAAGAAAACAATCTACTCAGCATGGAAGTCAAGGCATATCAGATTTCTAGTCTTGAGAAACACATGTGAAACTGTAAAACACACAGTCAGTTTGTCTATGAAGGAAGTCTAAGCATCAATGATGAATTCTGAGAAACATAAGAAAACACCACTGAAATAGTATAGTAAAAAGATACCATTAGAACAATAACAAACTAGAACTCTTTATGAATCTTGAGTTGGCTAAGTAGAAAACTTTGCATTAAGCTGAAAACCAATCACTTACAATAAACACAATATTTTTGCTAAAAAATGTCCAACCCATGAATATTCAACTTATTGATCTTTTATAGATCATTTACAATATATGATAACCTTATCCTCAGCTAGAGACATCGAATTCCTACTTTTTGACACCTTTCCTAACCATATAGCATGGTATTTATTACAAAATGACAGCTGCAAACCTAATAAACAATCCTATTATAAATAGGATTCAAACACCTTAACTATACTCATAACAACCTTATCTAAACTATATTACATCATTTTCAAACTTTATTCCCATAAGGTTGAATCCAGATGATAAGCTCCAACACTTTATGACCTTAATTTTGATCTCCTACAAACTAGAAAACTATCCCCTATTTTCTAGGCTTAGGATTCTTTGTGTTCTTGAGACACTCTGACCACTATGAACCCATGACTTCGAGGTTATTTTTTGTCAGGAACTGAAATAACATATGCCCAAAATCATCCTTAAGTTCCATTTGAACAAAATCACCATCAAACTGTCCAAAATAGCAGCAACAGACCTATACTACGAAAAAAACACATTTTCGTAGCACTTTTCGTAGCGCAGTATTTTAACCCATTTACCTTCAAAATTTTGGTTTCTTTCCTCCAGGGTTATCTTCATATTCACTTAACACAACTTCCCTAGCAATTTTAGGTCATAATACACACATTTTCCCTCCAAAAATGTATGAGAAAGGGTGAAAAAAGCTGCTACAACACTTCTGTAGTGCTTTTCACCCTTTTTGCATTGTTTTCACTACGAAACTGCTGAGTGAGAATTTTTTTCCAGATTTATTCAAAATTCAAACCAAAAATGTACCAAAAATTCAGAATACCACTTTTTTAATCAAAACAAACAGTCATATGAACTAAAAACTCAAATTTCATGAGATTTATTCTTCATTTTCCCTTTGATTTAGCCTTTGACTTTTTAATAATTTGTCATTCTGCACCTTTGTTTTTTATTTCATCCTGAGTTAGTTTTAGCTATAGCTCTAAATCCTCCACTTGGTTTCTTAGTCTTCTATTACTGGCTCTCAAGTCAGTATTGATCACTCTGACAAATTTTGCTTCCTTGATGGCTGGAACTATCCATGTAAAAAATTGTTCTGCACTGCTTGGAATCTCAAACCTAGAACCAATTTGACCTTCCCAAAGTGCCTTCACTCTTTTAAACTCTATTTTTTAAATAATATGCTTTCTAGCCCTCTTTCTCATCATTGCAATATCTTGATTTCCTAGCTTCAATCTCTCCTTAAGATGTTGACACTCTGTTATGTGTTCTTTTCGCTTCATTATCTTGCTGGTTGCATGCTCTACTATTGGTGATGAGAGATAAACCACCTCTTCAGGAACTCTGGTTATTTCAACAGTTTCTTGGACCTCCTTGCTACCTTCCTTGAGCTTCTTAGCATGCCTAGTTAAAGGCTTCCTTGCTTGAAAGATAAAGGCTGCATTTTCACCCTCAAATTCAAGTTTCTTAGCTAACTTAGCCTCTCTTTTTTTGTGTTCATCTACTCCAATAAAATCATCTTGCACGATGGGTTTCTATTCTATATCAATTGCATGCAGAATGTCATCTAAATTTTCTTTAATTACTGGGTTGTTCTCTGTACCTAAAACAACTATTTTTCCCTTTGATGCCACTTCTTTGCTTCTTGTCATTCTCTTGATTTCCTGCTTGCTGGAAACTTGTTTCTGTTTTGCCTCTTTGACACTTTTTGACCTCTATTTTGTAGGTGATGGAGTTCCTGCAACAAGAAATTGTGACTTCTCCATCCTTTCCTCAACTTGTTTCCTTGGTTTCAACTATACAAACCTCTTTGAATTTACAACCATAGGCTAACTAGATTTTGCTACTGGTATTGAAGGAGTTCCTTTAGGTTTAGGGTTTCTAGCTGGGGTTAGGTTTTCCAATTCAAAACCATTCATAAACAAAAAAGAAGACCAATCCCTGCTTATTTTCTGAAGCTCATTCAACACCAATAAATTTATCAAACCATGGTGAAACAAAGATGTTTCACAACCATCAGACTTGGCTTGTACTTTATCAGCTATTTTGGCAAGGCTCCTATGCAAGTAAAAGGGTAGATCTAGTGATATTATACCTGTGAAATGTAGAAGTAGCTTGAAATTATAATTATAAACTTTATGGTACCTTCCTTCACATGTAAAGTATCTTTGAATGTTGAAAAACATCTTGGCATAGCTGTCTTTGATACAGCTTCTAGGTATTTCATTGTTCAGGTCCATATCTGCATACTCAGGTTTCATGAATTCCTTGCATGGTTCCATGTCAAACTTAAAACCTTTAAACCAAGTCTCTTTTCCCCTTGGTATTTCTGTCATAGAAGCAATAATCTCAGGTGTGACTGGCACATTTAACATCCCAAATTTGGTATTTGTTCAACTGAATTTTAATGCAAATTCTTTAGACACCTGTGTGTGGCAACCCTGCAGCTTTTCACAAAATCGGAGACAACCTACTTTGAACTAGTGATGCTACGAAATGGAGGATTCTTGGATAATTGTAGAAATTTAACCCGAAACCTTATGAAATTATCCCTAAATGGAAAATATGAGTATTTTATCATGGAATGGACCTCTAAAGACTTTATTTGAATCAATGGTGACCTTTAAAATTATAAAAAATCTAACCTACCCCTAACCAAAACCTAAAATGAATTGCAAACCCATGTTGAGACCGTGATAAAAAACAGAGTTGACACAATGATGTTTTGAAAATTTTTGGGTGATAACACTTACTATTAATCCCAACTTGGATAATCAAAGAAATTTGGTGATGGAGACGCGGAACGAAGTTTTCCAGATCAAAAGTGATAAGGCTTGAATCGGCAGGGTCAACCCCTCCAATAGAAGATAGCAAAGCCTTTCGTTGTGATGGACAGATATGAAGTACCTCCAACGCGGACATAGTGAATGACGCCTAAGAAAAATCCTCAAAAATACTGTAATGTTGAGCGACGCGGGCATTCAGGTTATAGGAGGATTTACATAGTATGCCTTTAGAAGGTGACTGTAAAACGAGCTCAGGACTAGGCCTTTCAATGTGAAGAGGGCCAGAAGTAGGTGTTGAAAATGGCAACAAGAAACAGTGAAGGAGGCCTTCTGAAACATCTTTCCTGATCCTAGTTGGAGATTGATCACCTAAACTCGGTGGGGACCACAAATGTGATTTTGTCGAAAAGTTTATTTTTAGACTATGTCTATTTTTAGACATATGGAGCATGGTCTAGGAGTTGCGGGATGCTATTCTTGGATGATTGGTCAAGTTGGTAAAAATAGATGGACATCTATTTTTAGACATACAAGTCGAAGTCTATTTTTAGACTGCCTGTCTAAAAATAGAACAGTCAAATATTATTAGCCCTTAATAATATTTGGACTATAAACTTTATCTTATCCTCTTGGAGCACTTCAGTTCGAGCTACCGATGTGGCACATGCAGCTGGAAGAAGGAAATTCAAATTTCCTATGGGTTAGTTGAGCTATTGCATGGTTGACTTCAGTTAGACTCATGTGGCAGAGTTTTGGTGGAGTTGATTGAGGAGTTAATGGAGATTGTGTTCCGGTTAACTAGTTGAACTAGTTGTGATCAGTTTAACTGGCGATTACACTAGAGATGAGTTGGGTGAATTAAATATTATTTAATTCACTGATATTAACTCATTATTCAACTAAAGAACACATCAGTTAACTCAGTGCATGGACAGTTCAGTGGAGATCAGTGAAAGAGGTAGATGAAAGGGTGAGATCGACAACAGTTGTACATTAGTTGTGCATGAGATTTGCACAATCAGTGGGATGAGTATGCCAATGATGATTGCGCTGTTCAAGAAAGAGGAATTCGAATTGGTTCAGCCTATTCTCTCCTTTTGGATTGCGCAGTAGAGGCAGGCAGCTAGTGGAGGAGTTTTGAACCCGTAACCTGTTCAAAACTGAGCTAGTTTTGTGTGTAGCTTTTGGAGACAGTACTGAGTACTTGTGAGGAGTATTGTATTGTGTAAAGTTACATGTTCTCATCCATTTATATGATACATATAGCTGGGGTTTTTCAGCTATAAGCTTTCCCCATACATGCTGTGTTCTATGTGTGTGAATTGATGTTCTACCGCTTGTTTTATTTTCCACATGTGATGATTAATTTGTAGAAGAGATTATGTGTTATGCAGCAAATCGAATTTGTGTATGATCGGGATAATCTCAGTGCTTGAATATTCATTATTCAGCAAATTTCTACATGGTATCGGAGCGAAATTAATCGTCAAATATCTATTACGGTGATTGCAATTTATTTCCTCGGACAAAGCCTGCATACGGGCCAGGTAGCCTCCGGATTCATCTTTCTTCGGAAAGTGAAAGGTCTGGTAAATGCCCATGCAGCCAATCTCTGATTTGGAAATAATTTTTTCTCAAGTGTAGATTGGAAGCGGTTGAGTTATCATCTCTTGGAATTCGAATTTGCAGATTTGTGTTTTTGGTGCCACGGCGAAAATGTCTTTCAACGGATTGCGACTAGAATATGCCTTGGAAGGCAGTTCGAATTATGTTGCATGGAAAGATCGCATGGAGGCTATATTAGATGATAATGGGCTGTTGGAATTCGTGGAGAAAGAGATTCCAAAGCCTACTTCTACTGATGCTGCTGTTGTAGAAGCCTGGTGAAAGAAACAAGAAAAATGTCGAAGGATTCTGTTGGAGGGCGTAAAGGATCACATAGTGTCCAGCCTGCATGGAAAGGCTTCTCCATATTTGATGTGGAAAGCCTTGACAGATCTGTACCAGAGCAAGAGCGACCAGAAGAAGTTGGCGCTCAAGGATAGACTCAGAAACATCAAGATGGAGAAAGGAGAGAGCATCCCCAAGTACCTCACGAGGTTCACCCAATGCAGGGATGAGCTGGGAAGCGTGGAAGTGATGGTGGAGGATGAGGACTTGGTGAGCTTGGCTCTCCTGGGTCTTCCGAAAAGTTGGCATGCATATCAAGATAGTGTCAATGGTCGGGAGAAATTTCCCGGATGGGAAAGACTGTGGTCTGATCTGGTGCAAGAGGAGATCCGGCGAAATACCAGGGATGGATCTTCATCAAAGGCATATGATGAAGAATACTACGCTTTGGCTGCCAAAGAAAGGAAGGGGAAGGGCAAGGAGAAGGCTTCTCAATCCGGTGCAGATGGTAAAGAGCGTGACATGTCCAAAGTGAAGTGTTTTCACTGTCACGATCATGGACATTACGCCACGAATTGCCCAAAGAAGAAGAAGAACAAGTAGGCTGCTGGATCTGCAGCTGGTGAGGCTCTTGCCTCGCAATTTGAGCTGGACTTCTCATTGATCGCATGCATGTTGTCTAGTGCATTGGGATCGGGGTGGTATATTGATAGTGGCGCTTCCTTTCACATGACGGAAGATGCAAATCTTTTCAGTGACTTGGTGGAGAAAGGTCTCCAGATGCATGTTGAGTTGGGCGACGGTGGACGATACAATGCGACCGGCATTGGTACCATAACCTTTCAGAGGGAGTCAGGTAAAATCATTCTTTTACAAGATGTATTGCATGTACCAGGTCTAACAAAGAATTTGATCTCAGTCGCAATGTTAGAGGATAAAGGGTATGAAGTTGTCTTCAGAGAAGGAAAAGTCTTCCTTCGGCACAAGGCAACGGGACAAGTCAAGAAGGTTGGATTTCGGGCAAAGAATCTCTATAGACTTGAAGTAGATGGGATGTCTACGGAGCTTCCTACTGTTGGGAAGCGGAAGGAAGACATAAATCATGCTTGAGAGGGAGCAAGTTTTGCATGCAGGTGAAAGTGAACCTCGGGGTGTGGAGCAGCCACAAGAGGATCATGGAGTGGGAGAGACCACTCATGCAGAGAAACTTCATGCCAGATGGGCAGAGGGAGTGCATGCAGCTATACCACCAGGTGAGAGGTGGGGCGACATGCATGAGTAATCCCAGGTGGAGATTTTAGGGCAGGATTCATGGAGATGGGGTGGATCTCATGAATTGAACCTGGCTACGAGGTGCCCACAGCGTAGCAGTAGCAGATCAGTTGGATTGATGCAGGCAGATCAAAGTGACAGTGTCAGATACTGGAGTGCGAATCAGAGTTGACAGCAAGTGCAAGAGTGCATGGGTGCAAGATTTCAACAGCGCAGTGGTTCCTGATGACATGTGCAGTAGCTAAGTAGAGGTCAAAGACTTTGATGATAGATGCATCAGACTGATTGAGTTGTTTGGAGCCTATTCAGTTTCGGAGATGTTGCATGCAAAGGGTGCATGGCGCATGCATGGAGTTGCATGGTGCATGCATGAGTTTGCATGGCGCATGCAAAGGGTGCATGGCGAATGCATGGAGTTGCATGTCGCTTGCATGGAGTTGCATGGCACTTGTGAAGGTTGCAGGGTGAATGCATGAAGTTGCATGTCGCATGCAAAGACATTCCTTTCTTGTTGAGAGGGAGTGCTGAAATGCAACAAGAAACAGTGGAAGAGGCCTCGAAACATCTTCTCCGATCCTAGTTGAGATTGATTACCTAACCAGGTGGGAATGGTGCATGTGATTTTTGGTCGGAAAGTTCATTTAGACTATGCTCATTTTTAACATATGGAGCATACTAGAGTTATGATGGCTCTTGGATGATTGGTCAAGTTGGTAAAAATATATGGACATCTATTTTGTGAGTTATACAGTCAAGTCGGATCCATCCTCGTTTGCCTGTGGAATAACAAAACTTCAAATATTATTAGCCTAATAATATTGACTATAAACTTTATCTACCTTCGGGAGTTACCTCTGCCTAGTTTACATGTGGAAGATGTAGACTGGAAGAAGGAAATTGGAATTTCCTATGGGGTTACCTGGAAGTGTGTAGATAGACTTCAGTTAGACTCATGTGGCAGAGTTTTGGTGGAGTTGATTGAGGAGTTAATGGAGATTGTGTTCCAGTTAACTAGTTGAACTAGTTGTGATCAGTTTAACTGGCGATTACACTAGAGATGAGTTGGGTGAATTAAATATTATTTAATTCACTGATTATTAACTCATTATTCAACTAAAGAACACATCAGTTAACTCAGTGCATGGACAGTTCAGTGGAGATCAGTGAAAGAGGTAGATGAAAGGGTGAGATCGACAGCAGTTGTACATTAGTTGTGCATGAGATTTGCACAATCAGTGGGATGAGTATGCCAATGATTATTGCGATGTTCAAGAAAGAGGAATTCGAATTGGTTCAGCCCATTCTCTCCTTTTGGATTGCGCAGTAGAGGCAGGCAGCTAGTGGAGGAGTTTTGAACCCGCAACTTGTTCAAAACTGAGCTAGTTTTGTGTGTAGCTTTTGGAGACAGTACTGAGTACTTGTGAGGAGTATTGTATTGTGTAAAGTTACATGTTCTCATCCATTTATATGATACATATAGCTGGGGGTTTTCAGCTATAAGCTTTCCCCATACATGCTGTGTTCTATGTGTGTGAATTGATGTTCTACCGCTTGTTTTATTTTCCACATGTGATGATTAATTTGTAGAAGAGATTATGTGTTATGCAGAAAATTGAATTTGTGTATGATCGGGATAATCTCAGTGCTTGAATCTTTATTATTCATCAAATTTCTACAGTAGGCAGGGGAGGAGGACCATCTGCAACCTCTTTCCCCATTTCCTAACGCGGTTCGGTATAATATTTTGATCTGGTAGCAATAAAAAGGGGTGGAGGACTAAGGTTGCTCCACCGTTTGAGTTTATTGTGATGGGAACGATTCTTTAAGAAGAGCTGGAGTTCCTTGAGTCCTTTGAGTAGTCAACTCACCTTGGCCCGTCGTGGACAATCCTTGGTGTAATGTTCATCGTCACATATCAGACAAGGATACTTTGGTTTACGTTTCGAGCCATCATAAGTATTGGTTTTAGGAGAATCCTGCTTTGGGGTAGCAAATTTAGCCTTGCCTTTACCCTTCTTCTTACCTTTGGAAGCTTTATCTGCCGGGGTGGACTGGACGACATTCACTTCCACGGTCTTCCCAAGATTAGAAGGTGGATGAGAAGTAGTATCGGTGGAAGAAGTATATTTTCGCTTCACAGAATTGGGAGAAGGAGAATAAGAATTATGGGGAGTCTGAGAGATAGAACTAATGATATCGTCGACAGATGGTGTCGCAGGTGCTTTGGTAGTTCTACCTCGTGGAGCGTCAGGTAAGAGATCATAAAGCGTGCCAGAATGAGAGTACACTAGATCGAGGTACTGGGCATGAGAAATGGCTTTCTCTTCAGTGACACATGCCCCCATATCAATGTCCTTAGCTATCAAACCGACAAAAGAGGTAGTGAACCAGTCAGTCAAGAGTGGATCAAGGATTTCAAACTTGATCAATCGACGACGACATCTCCATTCATGAATATGATTAGAGATATTGGTATCTGTGTCTTGTTTCAAGGACGTAAGGAGGTGTGTTCCCATTTCATATTGAACCAGCAACTGAAAGTGCATGATAAATTCCATTGCAAGAGTATTCAAATCTTGAAAAATACCACGAGAGAACTCAATGTACCACTTTGCAGCACCACCAGTGATAGTCCTTTGGAAAATATGTAAATGAATAGAATCATCAATCCAGAAGTTAGAGGAGCACCATAGGTGCTACATCATAACATGTGCCTGGGGGTATTCTCCGGACATGCCTTCAAACTTGGGACAATCTCCAGGAATATTGGTGGGAACTAGGGGCCAATATGGATTATGAAGAATGGGATTGTTCGTTAACTTTGACACATCAGGCAATTTCAGTGTAGCAAGGAATGGAAATTGCGGATTGAAAGGAATTCCAGGCCTTTGATAGAGACTAGTATTGGGGTTCCAACTGGGTCGGGAGAAATTTTGAGTCCATATGTTCTGTCCTAGAGGATTTTGTCCATAGGGGTTATAATTTTGATGGTTCTGCCCATAAACCGGTTGAGGACCAGGGTATTGATTCTGAGTGAACCAATGAGTTCTTGTTTGAGAAACATATGGATTTTGTTGCAAGATGTAATCAGTGCCTTGGGGTGGACCTTGTACCATCAAAGGTTGACCTTGGGCGACCATCGGTTGGCCTTGAGGAATGAAAGGTTGGCCCTGAGGCTACACAGGTTTTCCTTGGGGTGCAGGTTGGCTTGGGTATTGCAGTTGACTAGGTTTTCCTTGAAAACCAGGTTGGCCTGAAGGAGGTGGACTAGGTTATCCCTAAAAAGCAAGTTGACCTGAAGGTTGAGATGAGCTAGGCTGCCCCTAGGGTGCAGGTTGACTCGGCTGACCATTTGAGGGTGGGCCTTGTTGTACAAGATATGGGCCTTGCTGAATGTAAGGTTGGTGCTACTGCACAAAAGGTTGTCCCTGAGGTGGATAGGTTTTCCCCTGAGGAACATAAGGAACTCCTTGCTAAACATGAGGTTGACTGGTAGGATTGTAGGGTTGTCCCTGTTGGACTGAAGGTTTTCCCTGAGAGGGTTGTCCTTGTGGACCATAGGGTTGTCCCTTTTGGTACATAAAATGGTTGGGGTGAACTATAATTTGTGGCGATTGGACATACAATGGACCTTGTGGAACATGCCCATAGTAATAGATGTTATTTCTGAACTCATCATAGTACTATAGTGGATTGGTTTGAGTTGGATTCTGTTGAGAACCCCGGGGGAAGTAATTCTGATGTTGAATAGCCATCATGTACTAGTCGTACGTCAATCCTCCAGGACTAAGATTAGAAGATATAGGTGCACTACTAATAAGTTGATGGACTCCCTATATGTGAGGTTGTGACCCACCCACAGCGGGCTCAAAAAACACTGTGGAAGCATTGGGATGCATCCCACGAGTAGCAGAAGATGATGGAAATGATGGAATCACACTATAATATGGTGTGGAGGAAGCCACATAAACAGTGGGATTGATTGGGATAGACGTAACCATCGTCGAAACAATGGGAATCGAAGAGGATGGACGTGACACAAATGACCCCATAGAAGGAGTCATCGTACCTGACCATAGTGGATTCTGATACAAAGATGCAGCGCGAGAAATTATCTAACCCAAAGAAAGATAACCAACTGGGAGAGACGAAGTCTAAGTCATGGCATAAGGAAAATTCTCTGGAGGGAACTAATATTCTCCTGTAGAAACAAAAGTCTCTTCACTACTAATAGGACTCGAAGCATCCATATTGGATGGAGACCTTTAAGGGATCAACTGGTGAATAGTAGAGGGAAAAGCACCAGATGGAGGTGTCGTAGGCGAATCCGAGCATCGAGGAGGATCTTCTTTCAAAAATAAAAATGCATCCGAGGGCTTCCAGTTGATTTCAAATGGCTCCTCAGCAGGAGACCAAGTGGCAAGAGGTTGAACACTCGGGAGGACAACACCCTCGAGGTTCTGAGTCCCAATAGATTGAGGTGTCTCCAAAGCATCTCTGGGGAGAGGCTGTTCACTACGAGGTAATGAAGAGGACGATGAAATTGGTGGTTCCACCACCATGACTTTGTCTCAAAAATAAGGAGAGAAATTTGATGATCAATTCGAGGCTTTAAGAACAATCACTAAGGAATTACTCATGAACCAGCCAAGAAAATAACTTAAATAGGTGTGTGATCATGGGTAATTATTTTTATGACACTGAAACAAAACTCTGCCTTTTCATGTTTCAAGAGTTGAGAAAAGGAAAAAAGGTGACTCTAGTCACTTTCAATTTGGATGAGCTCGAAAGGACAAGCACTCGAAGATATTTTCAAATTTTAAAGTCACGGAAAGATCAAAATCACTACTCAGGAACTCTAGGAAAGAGGGTTTACCAAGCTCTCGTGAACTGCAATATACACCTTGGTGATCAAATGAAATATAAATGACCAAGGACTTAATGTACGCGCAGTCAGTCTCCCCGAATGTTGTGTTCGATGTATCACGGTTATAGGGTGGCAGACTCAACTTCCTATGGATAAAGGATTGCAACCTATAGGGGTCTCCCTTTATATATGCGACGATACAGGGAGCACAAGTCTGAACTAGTGCTATATAATGCAATATTGTGAGCGACCGCTGCTAGGTTTAACGACGCTGGAACACGTCACTAGCCTAGACCTCTAAGTGTTAGCGTTAAGTTTCAATGCTTCCCTAGGTTGATTCAGTTCATTTTACAATTTATCTTGAAATTATGTTTCAGTTTCAAGGCCTTATCAAATTTAATCTCAAATATCTAATGCACAACTATATGAGAGAAATAATACCATTTCAATTCGATGAATAGCTAGCTAAGAGAGGGATAGAGGTTCGCAACGAATCAAAAATCAATCAAATGCGTGAATGACAATTTCCTTAATCCTACTAGTACAACCAAAGCAGAAAATGAAAATTTCTTCTCTTGTTTTTCACTGTCTAATGAATAAGAAACCTACTAATGCAAAAGAGTTCTTTTCATTTTCAAACAAAAAGAAAGAATGAAAATTTTTGTTCTTTTGTATGAATGAGAGGTAATAATGAAACACTACACTAAAAGGAAAAAACTAACACTAGTTTTGAGCAACTTCGAATGGAATGATCAAAACACAAAGAGACCAATTCTAAGCGAATGTAAAACACACTCAAAACTAGACATGCATTCCTTCATACAGAAAAAGTACTTTCAAATTGACTCAATGAGAAATGTGATCTATGCTCAGGGAAATGGAGGAACGGTCAAACAGACACCAGGATGACAGCTTGAAAATCCTATAACACGTAGAATAGAAAGAAGAGACCAAGAAATCAGACAATAGGTTGAAAAGATGAATGACTAAACTGGCTCATATAGAGCTCAGAGACTCAATGAACATGTGACCAAACCAACGATGGAAGACACCTAGAAACCCTAGGATGAAAAAGCCACACTGATCCAATAAGAGGCAATCAACCGAAACGAACAAGATAGGGAAGTCAAGAATCAATTCATATGGACCAATTTAGGGATAAAAACCAATCCAGAGGGTAAGACGCACTGGAAACTCAGGAAAGAGGCCTAAACTCAAACCTATAGGAATCGACACGATTGTTCAACAGTAATTCGTACTGAATAGGGAAAATCGCTCACCTACCAAAGGCAACTCGCGCCAATCGATGCGAATGTCAGGAAAAAAATAGTGTTGAGTGAGGAAACCAAAGAAAGGAGAAAAGGAAGATGAGGAAAAGCTAGGCTTATCACTCTGATAATAGGTGGAGTGGCTTGAAACAGTCAAATAAGAAAAAAAAAGTAGAGAAATGGCGATACGACCAAAGTTGGAGAGACAAGAAAAACTTCAAAACAAACAACGAGAGACGATAGACACACTGTTCCCTAGTATGGTCGCCAACGTGTTGAGCAGGAAAATCGCCTCTACAGATAAAGGCGATCCCTCTAGCCCTAGGGTGGGTCTAGCAACAAGGGAACACGCTGAATTCCTAAATTTCTAGTTTGTAAATTAAAAATGGACTGGGACAGATATCCTACCTTGGTCCAATTCTTTTGTTGTGGCACACAACAACGATCCTTCGATTTTTGTCTTCACGCCTTGCGCTCCATTTTTTACAATTTCCTTGCACCTGAAAAAAGATCAAACAAACGATGACAACATACAAGCATATTCATTCATCTACAACTATTCAACAAGTCAAGGAGAGTTAATCACTTTGAATATAAATGGAAAAAAATTTGGAGCCATAAACGAGTCATGTATTATTGATATATGAAAAATAAGTTTACAACCTATGTCGTGGTGTTGTAGATATCCTTCGACGGGTTCCATAGGGCACGTCTCAAGAATTCGTTCATCGTTCATCTCAATGAGGAAATGGGATTAAACTCTCTCTCAACAATGAACTCTTCTATGCTTCTTTCAACACACCAGATATAACTATGACTATTCAGCTAGCTGAATAAATGTGAGGAAGAAGAATTTATAAGATAGGAGGAGGAGGTTTGGGATCCTCATAAGGTGGAGGAGAGGTCTATCCCTTTGGGAAGTTTCACATTTGTAGGAACGAATAGGCCAAAGGGGGGAAATCGACTTAATCCAGTCGAACAAACAACCATTACACCGCTCATGAAGCTACTATTCATGGAAGCTTCATTTCTATTTTAAAAAATTTCCAAAAGCAGCTCGGCATGGGTGCCCTTTTGAGACAAAGCACCAAAGGGTGTGAGGCTCAGTACCTACCAGTGCTGACCCAAAATCATAGGTTTGTGAAGGTCTGCTTGAGGAATGATCAATAGAGATTATGTTCCTAACATGCCGAGGGATGCAATGACATTTATCGCAATGTATGAAAATACATAGGGGTCACTGAAGTGGTCCTCCAATGTTCAGGATGGGGATTTCAGGGACAGTGAAAAAATGTTGTGTAATAACAATTTTTGTTGAGTTTTAAGCACTGGTTCAAAGTTTTAAATTTGTGGAATTTGGGTTCACATCCATTTTTCTTGGGTATGATACTATGTTTGAATTCAAATAAAATTTTGTAGTGACTTGTTAATATCTTGACATGTTGCCAAAACTGTGAGAAGCCTGGATTTAAATGCATAGATCTTGGGATACGTTGCTTTGGTTGTTGTTCTTTTGTCGCATTGTTAAAACTTCACAATTTAAATAAGCCTTTTACCATTTCATTTAGCAAGTCTTTCATGTGGTATAGTGATAACACTTTGGGTTTGAAGGAGAAAGGTCATGATTTCAAATCATAAAGTGGCCAATAATTTGTTAGGTGTTTGATATTTTGACATCCACACCTTGCGACAATTTTGCTACCACATCACCGCTTAGGATTGGTGCATGTGGCAGGTTGCTATTGGCCTTGTTGGAACGGGGTCTCCTAAAAAGCTACGAAACTAGTCCATTTTGGTTATTTTTTATTATATTTATTATAGCGCAGGGGTTTTGGGGCGGTTCAAAGCCCCGAACGCATTGTAATGGGTTAAAGGGTAAACTAGGGGTTCGAAAACCATGGGTTGCAGACCATAGGAATGTTAAAGCTAGATTGTTATAAATAGAGAGGCATTTCAGATTATAAGAAGTAGGATTTGATGAGCTATTGATGCAATCTGTTGTGTAAGTGATATATTTGGGTTTTTGGGGAACAGACTCCTACTGGCTGTGTGCGTGGAGATCCTAGTCTAGCTGTGTGCGGACCCTACTGCTATGTGCGCAAGTTGGGAATGGAATTGTAAGGAAAGGTTGATGAATGAATGAATATGCAGGAATATTAGATCTGAATCTATGAGTACTATTGAATGAATTGCTGGTAATTACTGTGTTATGCGTTTTCTATCTTTGTGCTGTGAAGGTCTGTATACTGAATGATTGGATCTGTTCCACTCTGGTTATATCATGCTGCGAAATTCTGTGTATTGAATTGGATCTAGATATGTTCTGTTTTGGTTATGTAACGTCGTGTTAATTTTATGAAAAGCATATAATTGTAGATCTAGTGCACGTGGATGCAATTGGATACATATTTAACCCTGCGCAGAACCAAGGTAATCTGGATAGAACGCAGCCCTTCTTGCCTTACCTTTCCTTTCTCAGGGTGCGGAAACCTGGTTCCAGCACCCACCCATACTACTTCGGGTGAGACTATGACCTGCGCAAGAAGGTCACTGCTGAAGACAATAGTATAGGGGTTTGTTGGAAAACCTTGCACACCAAACCTGGGTGAGGACCCCTCAAGCCAAAAAATATCTCCATTGTCGGGACGGAAGAGATATGAGAAACGATATCGGGTAGCAGCATCAGAGATCTAAGTCTAGGGCTTAATGAGCACGGAACAGGGAGAAATATCAGAACAGGCGAGAGGAAGATCGCCCTGACCATAGTCCATCGAAACCTACATGAAATTTGTCAGCTGCCCTGACACTAGGACCTCAGGAAGGTAAACCGGAGGAGCCCATTACGGTACACTTAAAATTACCTACCTTTAAGGGAGCAGTCGATGAGGACCTAGAACGATTCTGGTTCGTGGCCGATTCGGTATGGACGGCGCAAGGGGTGGTAAGTGATACTGTAAAAAGAGCGCAGTTATCCTTGGCTTTTGAGGAAAGGGTGTTGGACTGGTATATGCGGTACATATCTCAAAACAGGAGCGCAACACTTCAAAATATTAAGGATGCCCTAAAACAAAATTTTCGAAAATCGAAATCCTATTCCCAACTGTTATCGGAAGTAAAAGACTTCAAGTAGGGAGCATCTGAGTCAGTCTGGGAGGCTGATCAGCGGTTAAAGAAAGCAATCCGGGAAGGCGAGTTCAAGTATGACAAAAAATAGCACACCGAATGGTTTAGCGCTATGCTCCTACCTCACTTACGTATGCCCATGGGCCATCAAACTTTTGAATCACAAGAAAAAGACTTGGAAGCTACCATGAAACTTGAAGCTGCACTTATGGATGACACAAGGGAAGGAGTATAGAAAATTCAGGAGCAACTCAGGGCCATGCACATGGAGATACAGAGCTTACGGATAGAACGAGGGAATGGGGTAAGCACAGACCTTTGGTGCGAGGATTGTCGGGTGGCGAGACTGCATGATACAACCCAATGTCCACGGATAAATAGAGGTGAATTGAAGCAAAAATGGTGCATATTTTTCCGATCTGTTGGACACGATGAGCATAATTTCCGCACATATGACTTACTGGTAGATCGGGGAACCCTCTATAGGGTACAATCTGATCTTGCCTCTCTGAGTTCCCCCGTGAGCTTTGGTAGCTCCCCTGCATGGGGCAGGGGGGGTGGGGAGGAAGCACCAGACAAGGACGGGGCCAAATGATCTACTACAACTATGGAGAGGTAGGGCACTTCGCCTAGGACTGCTCAAATCCCACTAGGCAGACCTGTAAATATTTCCGACAGTTGGACCATGAAATCGAAGACTGCCCGATTTTGCTAACAAAGATGAAGGAAAAACAATCTACTCCCACACGAAATATATAGAGAGTCAAAACGAAGCTAAGGAGCATAACACGTAGCATGGTCACCTAGAAAGCAAGAGAGGAGCTTGTTGTTAGAAAGGAACCAGCTCCCGGAAAGCAGGAATCACTGGGAGCCCCTGCACAGCTGCTAGAAGAAGAAGTTGAAACCTTTTTAAGGGCATGCTTGAAGCTCCTACGCAGCCCGCAGGCGGGAGAAAGTCTTCAGGTATTACTGCAGGACTACGCAGGTTAGCCTAGCATGACGACTAAGGTTAAGGAAGTACAAAAATTACACAGCTTTAAAAGGCACACCAGGAGAGAGATGCGCTTGGCTGCACAAATTGGTGATTATGAGATAGATCAGGTTATTCTCGATCTTGGATCTGATGCGAATGTATTACCAAAACAAACCTGGAAACGAATGGGGGAACCTAAATTAGACTAGTCCACCATCCAGCTGCGAATGGAAAATAAACAGAAGATCATCCCTTTGGGACGATTGCCAAGGTTTATGGTTGATGTTGCAGGAGTAAAGGTCCTAGCTGACTTTGAGGTCATAGAAATTGTGGAAGATACAGACCCCTATCCTGCGCTCCTGGGGATAGACTGGGCTATCGACGTAGGAGGTTTCATTAATCTAAAAAAATGTAGCATGGTGTTTGAGAAGAATGGGATGTGTGTAATAGTACCACTGGATCCCGCTGAGGGGGCATGGTATACCGAACCAGCATATGAGGACGAGGAGCTCGATCACATCTACAGGATGACAGCACAGGATGAGGACCAGGATGATCCTGCAACAGGTGGAGTATTCAACTGGGAGAAAAACAGGGAGTACTTTTCTGACCCAGATGAAGAACTTGAGAAGTGGCAGATCCGGCTACATGATGTTTTAACCCTACAATTCCCTCATATTGCAAGGACTCTCTATTGCATCACTTCGAAGGTAAGGGACCTTCCCCACTTTGATGAGTCTAGTAATTTCCAGGACTTCATAAGAACATTAGAAGCTAGGCTGCCCAAGGATCGACGACTCTGGGTGCTCAATCTGACGCTATGCGACACACCTGCCCGATGGTGGGATACCCACAAGAAATCATTTCCAGAGTGGGAGACATCTCAGGATAGGATGGTGCTGCGATTCACACCCCTTGTTGACGTGCGCATGAAGATATTACTAGGGCCCGACGATCCCCATGCGCATCTACGTATATGGACAACCAAGTGGGTTGACTGAACCCCAGACGAGTGGATCCATCTATTTATACATGCCCTGGGCCCTATCCCCACTACTTGGTACTTAGATGCCTAATCACATCAGCAGACCCGCCATTGGGAGATATTAAAAGAGGACTTCCTCGGAACATTCAAACTCATTGGGGGAATAGAAATGCTTGACGAAGCCCTAAGAGAAATTGATGTGTTCATCTTTAAGAAGCCTCACCCCCACACCCCACCAGCCATTCTGACATGGGAGGCCCAGATGCAAGACATAGTCAACTATCGAAGCTTGGCAATTAATGAAGAGGAAGATAACTCGCGGAATATCTCTGTTCCGGAATTTGAAGGGGAACGTACCGTTATCGGACCATCGCTCTTAAATGTTGATGTAACACAACCTCTCTAGCTACGCGAGGTTAATATTGGGACAGATGAACACCCTAAACTGGCGAAAATTGGGGGCTATTGGGATGAAGGCACTGTGAGAAAATTCGTCGAGTTACTAACGGAGTACCAAGACTTATTCCCTACAAAGTTTTCTGAGCTTAAGGGAATTAAGGGGGACCTCGAAATTATGCACATCACTCTAAAGCCGGAGGCACGGCCCATCAAGCAGCGACCCTACCTGTTGAATCCTAAGTATAAACAAAAGGTCAAAGAAGAGCTACACAAAATGCTGATTGCAAGTATCATTGAACCAGTTGAACAGTCAGACTGGATCAACCCGATGGTCATTCAGGAGAAAAAAACAAAAGGATAAATATGTATCTATGTGGACCTACGAAAACTAAACGATGTCTGCGTTCATGACCCCTTCCTTACTCCCTTATTTGATTAAATCTTGGATAGCGTGGGTGGCCAGCAGGCCTATTCCTTCATAGATGGATTCTTAGGATACCATCAGATCATAATTGCACAAGAGGATCACAGTAAGACCACCTTTGCCACTGAATGGGGCTCCTTCCAGTACACGGTCATGCCCTTCGGTCTTAAGAACGCACCTGCTATATTTTCAAGGGTCGTAGTGGTCGTGTTCAAATAATTTATCCATAAGTTTTTGGAGGTTTACTTCGATGACTGGACGGTGTTTGGCTTAGTAAAATAAAATGTCTCAAACCTGCGATTAATGTTGGATGTGTGTCGAAAGCACCAGATCTCCCTGAATTTCAAGAAGTGCATCTTCTACGTGCCGTTCGAAATCTTGCTGGGTATAGTCTGTCGGTAGGGTCTGATGGTTGATCTTGTGAAGATAGCTGTAATTATCAACCTGGAAACCCCTACAATAGAGAAACATCTGTGCTCTATTCTCGGTCACACAGGCTATTACAAGAAATTCATTCAAGGATATGCCCTGATCACAGCTCCCATGGAACAACTGCTAAAGAAAGATGTCTCTTTTTTTTGGAATGATGAATGTCAGAAGAGCTTTGAACTACTCAAGGAGAAGATGATTTCTGCGCCCATACTGATATTCCCTGACTGGTCAAAATAATTCCACGTACATGTTGATGCGTCAGGCATTGCCTTGGGTGCGGTCCTTATGCAGCCTGGTGAAGGGGATATTGATCATCTGGTTTCCTTTGCCAGTCGAAAACTCTCAGGTGCCGAACGAAATTACTCTACCACTGAACGTGAAGGACTGGCTATGGTATATGCGCTCCAAAAATATCAACACTATCTGCTGGGGGGACACTTTAAGATGTTTACAGACCATTTAGCTTTGAAATACCTGGTCAACAAGCCTGTGTTGGGGGGGAATATTTGCCGCTGGTTGTTGCTGTTTCAAGAATATGATTTTGAGATCATCGTGAAGCCTGGAAGGATTAATGCAAGCCCGGATCATCTGTCTCGTATTGATACAGGGGAAGAACCCACTAACTCAGACGAAGGCTTACCTGATGCGCAGTTGTTTACCATTAAAATGGTGGATGACCACTTCACTAATATCATTGAGTTCCTTACTACGGGTATGGCCCCTGCTGCATATTCGGTGCAACAAAAAAAGGAGTTGGTTACTCGAGCGAAAAACTTTACTATCATTGCAGGAAAGCTATACAAGCTAGGCACAGATGAAATACTTCGAAGATACGTATTAGAACATGAATGACCCACCATCCTCACAAAAGCCCAGGAGGGAGTCGCTAGCGGCCATTACGCAAGTAGGGCTACAACGCAAAAGCTTTTGAGGGCTGGCTTGTGGTGGCCTACCCTGCATCAGGATTATTACACCCATTGTAGAATGTGTGATACTTGCCAACGAACCGGCCGCCCCTCATGATGTGATGATATGTCGTTACAGCCCCAAATGTCCCTACAGGCTTTCGATAAATGGGCCATTGACTTTATAGGACCCATTAATCCACCAGGCAAGAAAACCAGCATGTGCTACATTATCACTGATACTGCTGCGCACTTCATCTTTGAGCAGATTCTGACCAGGTTTGGCTGCCCAAAAATCCTAATGAGCGATAGATGTACGCATTTTTTTAACCAAATGATTCAAGCTTTGAACGACGAATTCCGGATCCACCATGCCAAGAGTACACCATACCTTCCCCAAGCTAATGGGGCGGTTGAATCTTTCAACAAAATTTTGGAGCAGGCATTAATGAAGTTTTGTAATGCCGATCGTAGTGACTGGGATATTCGCATCCCCTCAGTCCTATGGTCTTACCGGACGACATAAAAAAAGATGACCGATAGGACACCTTTCTGAATGGTCTATGGCAAGGAGGCCATCATGCCCATAGAATACGTTGTTCCTAGCCTACGCATTGCAGCATTCAAAAATATGCCAGACTCCAATATCATAGAAGAATGCCTGGCACAACCAGTAGCATTGGAAGAAGATCGGTTTATTTCTCAGTTTCAACGACAGGTACAAAAAGCTCGAGATAAAGCCTGGCATGATCTACACATTCACCAGAAGAAATTTTTCGCCGGTGATCTTGTCTTGTTATATGACAGCCAATTTACAAAACATCCTGGAAAATTCCGACAGCACTGGCTTGGTCCCTACATAGTTCAGCAGGTTACAAATGGCAGAGCAGTCAAGTTAGCTACCCTACGCGGTGACCTCCTCCCTGGCTTTGTCAATGGAGGTCAACTCAAACCATATCGGGCTACAAATCACGGGGTCACAACAGTGCAGTGACTCGGGATGAGTCACAAGATTGTGTTGGAGGACTGTTGGAACAGGGTCTCCTAACAAGCTACGAAACTGGTCCATTTTGGTTATTTTTTATTATATTTAGTATAGAGCAGGGGTTTTGGGGTGGGTCAAAGCCCCGAACGCATTGTAATGGGTTAAAGGGTAAACTAGGGTTCCGAAAACCATGGGTTGCAGACCATAGGAATGTTAAAGCTATATTTTTATAAATAGAGAGGCATTTTGGATTGTAAGAAGTAGGATTTGATGATCTATTGATGCAATCTATTGTGTAAGCGATTTGTTTGGGTTTTTGGGGAACAAAATCTTGCTGGCTGTGTGCACGGAGATCCTAGTCTAGCTGTGTGTGGACCCTGCTGCTGTGTGCTCAGGTTGGGAAGGGAATTGTAAGGAAAGGTTGATGAATGAATGAATACGCAGGAACATTAGATCTGAATCTGTGAGTACTATTGAATGAATTGCGGGTAATTACCGTGTTAAGCGTTTTCTGTCTTTTCTCTGCGAAGGTCTATATATTGAATGATTGGATCTATTCCTCTCTGGTTATATCATGCTGTGAAAGTCTGTGTATTGAATTGGATCTAGATCTGTTCTATTCTGGTTATGTAACGTTGTGTTAATGTTATGAAAAGCATATAATTGTAGATCTAGTGCATGTGGATGCAATTGGATACATATTTAACCCTGCGCAGAACCAAGGTAATCTGGACAGAATGTAGCCCTGCTTTCATTACCCTTCCTTTCTCAGGGTGTGGAAACCTGGTTCCAGTACCCACCCATACTACTTCGGGTGATACCGTGACTTGTGCAAGCAGGTCACTGCCGAAAGGGCCAATAGTATAGGGTTTTGTTGGCAAACCTTGCACACCGAACCTGGGTCAGGACCCCTCAAGCAAACAGGCTTACCTATCAATCCATGTCACCTACCACATCAATGGTCCACATCATCACCTCATCATCACCTAGTTAGCATATTACAGTCCATGTGGAACTTTCTAGTACTGCCATGTGGCACCCCTGCTGTAATTGTTTTACAGTTTTGCAAAAACTTTAGATGAACATAATTTTCTCATACAACATTTGTTTGAGGTGATTCAAGTAGTGTTGGAAATATATCGATGATATCTACGATATGGGATAGATTTCATCAACATTTGAGACAATAAAAAATGATTTTTTTTTTTATATTTTCAACATTTTGACTTTGAAAACATCGTCATATCATTAAAACATGTTCCTATCATGAATGTTCTTTAACTTGGTTTTTGAAACACTTCAATCAGAGATCAAATGAAGGATTTATTAAAAAAAAATTGATGAGAAGCCCAAGATGCATCACTTCTTGACATGTAAAAAATGAATTTCATTTTTATTTATCTTCCTTGAATGTGTTTTAGTAGCACAATTTGTAAAATTTTTGCATATATTTTAGATGAAGAGAGACTTATCACCTCTCTCTCTCTCTCTCGATAGTCTTATGCTTTACTGCAGATCAGTGCTAAGTTTTTTCAGGTTCTAGGATGATAAAAAAAGATCAATTTATGCACGAGTGGTTTTCAAAAACAAACTTATTTTTATAGGAAGCATGTTTCAAAAGAAGCCTATCTGAATCCAATTATGTTATGGCATACTCATTCATTTTTCTCCCTCTAAGCTTACAGTCCTTCCATGTTGAATTCCAAGTTCCCATCTTCCTATCACTACCAAAGCACGACTTCAAACTTGTTTTCCCTTTGAAAGTTTCATAATTTCTTTCCCCACCTACATTTCATCCCTAATCCATGATTAAAGGCATTCAACTCACTTACAATTTTGAGTTACCCCATTGTATTCTTTCCTTTTGAAAAATAAAACTTGCTTTCATATATGAAAATATTTCATCTATGGTCTTCTACATCGTTGCTTTATGCTTGTGTTAGATGATGGCGGATTCAAGAAGGCCTCCCTTCTAACAAGTCTTAACCCATCGACTTCAACACATTATTTGGGTTTAGGAATAGAGATATTTTTAGTACACTAAGGCTTGCATTCCCTAATGTAAATTTCTCTCGCAAATAAACAGTGGGAATATATCAATTTCCTCTGTTCGTTGGATCTTCTAGGTGACTCGACTTCGAATCATATATTTGTACCTAGTAATATGTACTTGGGAATCTTGACTCTCATTGAAATTAATTGTGAGTAATCTTGTATTTGTTAACTTCATTCATTAATGGATAGTAATCCAAAAATTTCTTTCTATGTTTGGCATCAACTAATTTATTCTTATAGAAAATAATTATGCCATGATGTGAATACGAAGGAAGACTATAATATTCTAGTAGCTTGCAACAATGTTCCAATAAATCAGATTCAGTTTCATAGTTCAATAGAAGTACCATTATTTTCAGTAATAAGGAGGCACACAGATTCTAATTTCATATTTCATCCACTCTTCATACAACAAATATATGAAGGAGATATGATTCTTTCACTTCACATTCCATGAGCCAATAGTAACAACCAAGATCTCACAGATGCATAGCTCATTGAATTTTTAGGTAGGTGAAGGTATGTTATTTTCTAATATTTAATCAGTAATTCCTTAAATGCTAAAAGATATATATTCGGAAAATTTCCCATGTAACATTACTTTCCTCCCTTTTCAACAGACAGAAAACACCTTTAGTTTAGGGGGGGGGGGGGGGGGGGTTGGAGGGGGTATTCATTACCATTTATAATTTATGTATTCCATCACCTCATACATTATTGACCAACATGATTCTCCCAACTTAATGTTGTTGCTATTTTTGATTCTCTAAAGCAGGGAAAATTTTATGGGCTAATATTCACTAGTGGGATAATTTTCCATGTTTTTTCCAAGAAAAATATTCATTAATTTCTATTTTTTTCTAAAAATGATTCGCCCAAATTTTACAGTATAAAGTGTTTTACCTTAAAAAACGCCAAAATTTTACATCTACTAATATAGAATCATTGGAAATATAAATATTTATACAAAAATATCATGAAACAATTCACAATTTTCATATTAGGGACAAGTAAGATTCTCTAAGCTCTCTAAACTTTAAGATAAACTTCCATCCTTAAAATTCTCGTTGCGCTAAAGTTGTATATATTTTGAAAGGATTCATATTATCAACAAGGAGTGATTGATATGTATTTAAATGGGCCTTAATTTTGAATGCATTTTCAAGTATTCTTGGTAACAACAAGAAGAAGAATAAAAGAAAAGTGTTGTCACACAAAAACCAACACTGGAAGTGTTCAAGGTTGCCACACAAGAACCAACCATAAAAGTTTCCACTTAAATATATTTCAGAAAAAAAAAAAAAGACTAAACAATAGCAAGTCTTGAGAAAAAAAATAATTAGGACACTTTCCAAGTATTAGAGAGTATCTCAAAGTCACAAAATGACAAAATCTTATACTATACAAAATGTTCCATACAAGAGAACAAAAGTCTTCAATCTATGATAATCAATGCAAAGTTGCATGAGGGCATGCAAAATCTTCAATTGGGGGAGACGTTGGGTCTCCAAAAAGTTATTCATTTCGCCCTATTTTATTTCATTCTCTTTCAAAATTTACCTCATTTCGTAGTTCCATAACCATGGACTAAGACCATCTTCATAATTAAATATGGGCTTAGACATATTTTTTTCCAATACATTTATTTTGGTATTTTGAATGAATTTATGGTTATATATTATAAAAATAACATGTATTCACTTATATATAAAAGTTGGATGAGTTTTGTGATGTGTGTAGGAATATTTGAATATTCCATCATAATCATATTTGGCCTATAAGTCTCAAATTCTAATTTCCTCTTCAAAATCTTAAATATTTGAGGAAGATTTTGGATCATTGATCAAGCACATTTCATGGAGAAGAATAATTAATTCTTCATAAGTATCTCTTATCAAATTTATGAGAGATTTGTGAGAGGATATGAGGAGATGTAACTTGTTAGATGTTAACACATGGTTGTAACCACATGAGATATTTGTCGATCTAGGATAGAAATGTGGATCTAAGAGAGAAATGTGGATCTAGGAGAGAAATGTGGATCTTAGTTTTTGTATCAATAAGAGTGCCTTCTCTATTCAAATGTGTGTTAATTTTGGGAATGAAAAATATATGATTATGCTTGTTTTGTTAGGGAATTTTAAAGCTATGCTTATGCTTCATTTTATGAATATTATTGATGTTATCAATACAATCCTTCGAGTATGGTTAAGCTTTCATGATGAGATATGGTTTTTGATCAAATGGATTCCTCAACTTTCCACCTCTCATTCACTTTAGGATGGCCACATGATGAGTATGAGTGTATTTTAATGTTTCATTTTTGTAAAATAGATTAGTTTATTTTTCTGCAATGTTTATTTCAAGTCTTTTGATTAGATGCTTTGTTTCTCATTCCATTTATGTTTTTCTGCAGGTCAAGTGTTATTGATTTCATTTCAAAAATTCATTTCTTTTCAATTTGTTTGCTTTTGAATTCATATATAGTCATGAATGATTCTAATATGATAATACACACATCAGCAATTTGAATTGATCTATCACTACTTTCAAAATAGGTTTCCTTAAAATTTCATAGTTTAAGAATTCAATGCTTTCATAGTATAGGGTTTGTTTCTTTCTAGATTAAATTAACTTTCAAGTCTTTACTTCAAGTCATTAAAATATATTTAATTTCCTGGTGATAATATATATTTACTTTTAGGTCACTAGAATAGATTTATTTTCATGTCAATAGAGTAAGTTTACTTTCATGTCAATTTTCATTTCAATTTCATAGATTAAAATATTGCTTTCCAAGTTTCGAATATGATAGTTTTGAAAAATAAAGTGTGTATACTCATATTTGAAAATTTTCATGAATAGGTTTATTTTAGTCTTGTAATTTATTTCAATAGATTAGAATTTATTTTTTAAATTGAAAGTTAATTCCTTGCATATATTGTGCTAGTATACTTCATAAGTATAGGACCTTGGATTGACATTTATTGCAAGTAATTTAACTAACAATTAAATTACCCAACAATTATGGATAATGTTGTGAATTAATGGGAGTGTGGAATGGGAAAATATTCTATCACGTGTTTTGAGCATTCACATTATGTCATACCAAGGATGCTAAGAGACTTTCGGGAAATGTGGGTGTGGTTGAAAAAGGGCATGGGATAGGAAACTACCCGTCACCTACTGCCAAAACCTTTTGTCACACCATGGAGGAAAGAAGAGGGTTCTCCCTCTCATGAATTTTTTGTCACTATTGACATAAGGAAGGTGGTGGTGGTAGAAATTCCTCCCCCATTGTTAAATTGGAAGGTGGTGGTGGTAGAAATTCCTCCCCCATTGTTAAATGGGAAGGTGGTGTTTTGAATGAAGGTTAGGGATCCGGTGGGACCCATGACTAGAGTTGAGGTGGCATATTCCACGTAGGATACAAATGACATGTACCTATGAAAAGGCATGGTTTTTGACATGGAAATTTGTCAGCATGAAATTTGGAAGGAATATATGGCCCTTTTGGATGGCCAAGTATTGAGGTTTTGGATGAAACATGGAACCAATAGAGCCTGCCATGTGGAAGGATGACACCACCATGATGTCAGAAAAAACCTTGAGAATTGGGTGACATGGAGGTTAAGCTAACATAGTAGTAAATGAAATGTGGAGGTGGTTTTAGGTGCCACATGGTGTTGAGTGATACATGGTGTTGACAAGGCCTCACACATGGTTGGGTGCCACAGTGGACATCATATGAGGAAATAGTGCCATGTGGGTGCCACATGGTGAATCCTTGCTGATGTGGCAAGGGGTATAAGACCCAACTTCAAATGGGCATAACTCCCAATAAAAAAAATCATATTGAGATAAAGTTACATCACTGGAAAACTCCTGATGATTTAAACACGATGATCTTGTACAAAGATAATTCCACACACTTTGGGTGAGAAGGAATTTTGTAAATCCATCTTTCTAGTGGGACCATTAAGGTTGGGTTAATTTAAGGTAACACCTCCCACTAGGCTTGGGGGAGTCCAAGGGGGTGGGATAGGGTGTTATAGAGTGGTTTCAAAGCATCCAAGTTCAACACTTGGAATTTAGGAGATAATATTTGGAGTTCTAATATCAATTATTAGAGTGCCTTGATTCAACACTCACACTAAATGGGCTTAGGAGGATAATTTTAATACCTTTTTACAGTGTGGAATACCACACTATGTGTTACTTAAATGGTGATTGTTTGTTGTGTGCAAGTGGGTTTTGGTTGTAGCACTTTGAATAGTGATTGTGGATTGATTGCAATATGTGTGTTGTATGCATATCAATGTTGATATCAAAATTTTGAAATGATACGAATGGTGTATTTTGATGTTAGTTTATTTTCTAAATGACATTTTAAGCTTGCAGTTGTTTTGGCTACTATTCTTATTAAAAGGTTGATTTCAAACCTAGTGATGCTATGAATATAAGCATACTAATATGCACTTTGGATTCCTAGAATTTGTTGACATAGATTCTAGATTTGTGAGCGAAAATAGATCAACATGCTTGGTGTTGGCATGGAAAGCTAACAAATTAATTTGTTTATGATGATGTAACTAACATGGACAACCTAGCATGGATCAAGTCCATCACGAGCAGAAAAAGAAAGCTCCCCTAAAAGGAAATGTCACTATATCAACCTGTCTAACAATAAAGAGTTGGAAAATAAGGTGATGACACTTGTCCTCAAATAGATAGATGATAACATAAAGGGGGAAAGGGAATTTCTTGTATTTTCACATAGTGAAGAAGCACAAATTATAATGTTTCATACATTCCTTCCTGCGTCATAACTTCAAAATTACATCCTTCAACCAATCTAGGTAAAAACAACCACTATTTTGTTACTAAATTCATACTCTACTATTTGAAATTACGGTCAAATCAATTAAAATTTTGACTGTAGATGCTTCCCACCCCGTCAATTTTGACGATTTGCCATTAATAGACAAAGAAATTAATTCCCATGAAACCCAATGTGAATTTGAATTGTATGAACTTAGAGAATGGGTGTATTAACAATTCTAATACCTCTGTGATATCTCTTTGGTATGGGATTCATATCTATCCCAATTCATCATCCCTCAAACACACATTTATCTAGAATTTGTGTGATGGTGCTCAAAGCAATACCTCCCAAGAAAGTAGGCCATTGTATAAAAAAGAAGAGTGGTGTTATTCTACCTCAATTCTACATCAATTTTAGAAATGATGAACATTGTAATTCCTAATCAAGTCCAACCCTTAAATGAAGATTTTTTGAGTTAGTTATAAAATGAGCTAACCCATAAATAAAATACTAAAATAATTTAGTCCTATTTTCCTATAAATTCTCAAATAGCTAAACGTATTCTCCCTTATTAATCCATCATTCTCCTAAAATGTCTAAGAATATTATTTCTATGATTTGATGTCTGTTATGGTATGATGATGACTAGTGTTGAAAAATGCAACAATAAATTCTGAATTTTATTTTGACGTGATTAAATTTAAAAAATTCGAATTTCCACATCAGTGGACAACTTGGATGTAGTTAAATTGTGTGACATGGCTTGCGTCACCTAGTTTACTCAATAAATTCGAGTTGGAGGAGTTAGATTTCAGTTAAGCATGTGTGATTGCTAATTTTTAGCAATCAAGGTAAGTTATCTAAGGCTATTTGCAGTTAAACTATTTCTAACTGTTGGAGGAACTAGTGGAGGTTTATTTGTGCAGTGGGACTTCAGTCAAACTTAGTGATCATCCATTTATTTGATCAATCAGCCCAAAATATCTAGTGCATGCAAAGAATTCGATTTCCCTAAGCTTGGTGTTGATTACAAGGCAATGTAACATCAGTTGTAGACTAGTCTTGAGTGTACAAGTGTTGCATGCAGTCAGATGATCAGACTAAGGAATTGCGCAATCCATTTTGGAGAAATTCCTAAATAAGAGGGTCCTAATTTATCAAGGAAAAACACAAGGAAATGGGAGCTCAAGCAGAGGCAGAAACTGAGTAAGTCTGGTTCAGAGATTCTCAATGAGCAGAGAGATAGGTTATTCACTTGCAAGTTGTGCTTAGTTGAGAAAAGAAATTTTAATACATCTCTATTCATCAGATTAATTCAAGCAGGAATTAGGGTTTTTAGCATATTTCTTTCCCCAAGAAAAATACTATATGCATGTGTGTGATTTTTTATTGCATGTTTGAAATTTTTATTCTAAATTGTGAATTAATGTCTATAGAGCAATAGACTAGGTTTGTGTCTTGTGATTTTGATTAAAAATTCAAGAGAATTTGCAAATATACATCATAATTTGTACATGGTATCAGAGCATCATTCACATTAGAGAAAAAAATTTGAATTTGTTTCTAAAGAGGTTCGAATTTGGAGTTCAATGCAACATGATTTCTTTAGAGCTGAGAATATTTCCTTTAATGGACTGAGGATAGAGTATGCCTTGGAAGGCACCTCTACTTTTATTGCATGGAAGGATCGCATGGAGGCGATATTGGATGACAATGGATTTCTATAATACATCAATACAGATGTTACAAAAGAAAGAGAATATTATGCCCATAACCTTTCTCAGCGGAAGAAATAATCTTGGAGAGAGTACAGGATCACATTGTCTCAAATATCCACAAAAAATAAACTATGTTCACAATGTGGAAAGAACTGACATAATTGTTCGAGAATAATAGTAACCACAGGAAGTTGATGCTCAAGGATAAACTTCGAAGTGTCAAGATGTAGAAGAATGACACTATTCTCGAGTATCTGATAAAGTTCACATAATGTCATGATGAAATTGGAGGGGTTGGTGTAAATGTTCCTAAAGAAGACTAGGTAAGCCTATCCCTTCTAGGCCTTCCCAAGAGTTGGCATAGCTATCAAGATTTGGCGAATGGGAGGGAGAAACTACCGAATTAGGAGTGCTTATGGTTTGATTTGGTACTAGAGGAAATAAGGTGGAATACCTAATATGGGACTTCATCCAAAGGCGAGGATGAAGAAAAATTTTCACTGGCTGCAAAGGAAAAGAAGGGAAAAGGGAAGAAATCTCAATCCAAACCATAATCCAGCCAAGGAGGCAAGAAAAAATATTTGTAGAAAATTAAATGCTTCCATTGCCATGAATTCAGGGACTATGCCATGAATTATCCACACAAAAATACAAGCAATAATACCTCTAGAGGAACAGCAGGTGAAGCCTTGGCTTCACATGTCAAACGTGACTTTAACCTCATTGCATGCATGGCCAACACGATGATGGGAAGTGTGTGGTACTTGGACTCAAGTGCATGATTCCACATGATAGAGTGTATATATTTCTTCAATGACCTAGAAGAAAAATATTTGTAGATGCACATCTATATGGGGGATGAAGGAAGGTATAGCATGACCAGGTTTGGTACAGTCACCTTTCAGAGGGAGTCAGGCTCCCCCCTCAAGCTCAAGGATGTCATGTTCATTCTGGGCCTAAAGAAAAAACTCATCTCTAGTGCAGTTTGGAAGGCTGTGGTTATGATGTGATATTAACAAAAGGAAAGGTATTCATGAGACACATAGCCACGAAATAGGTGAAGAATACTGGGGTTCATGTGAATAACATGTATAAAATAGATGTGGAGTATTGTGTTACAATAAGAAAAAGGGTGGAGAAGGTGCAGAGTTGCGATGTCGGTGAACTTTGTCACATAAGACTTGGCCATTTGCATCATGGCGCCCTGAATATTATGCAACAGATAACGACAAGCCTCCCCAAAGGAGCACTTGAGAACCAGGATGTATGCAAATGATGTACTTTGGGGAATTACACAAAATCCACATTCCATGATCGAGACAACAGAGCACATGCATTCATGGAAAGGATCCGCTCCGATGTCTATGCACTTTTCTCAACAACCTCCACTACCAAATACAAATATTTTGAAATTTTTATTGATGAATTCTCACAGAATTTTTGGATCTTCTTCATGTGGAAGAAAGATGAGACATTCTCCAAGTTGTTAGAATTTAAGGCACTGATGGAGAAATAAACCGATAAGAAGGTAAATTCTCTTAGGAGTGATAAGGGAGGTGAGTACATGTCGAATTAATTTGAAAATTTATGTTCCAAAGATGGAAATTGACGAGAGTTAACACCCCACAACCCATAGCAGAATGGGGTGGCTGAGAGAAAGAACCATAGTATTGTGGGAGCAATGAGGGAAATGTTGCATGGCCAAGGCCTACCGATACATTTTGGGATGAGGCATGCAACACAACAATATATTTTCATAATCAGAATCATCATTGTATTTTGGGCATGATCACACCGAAGGAGGCTTTCTAGAGGAGAAATTTGGATATGTCATAATTCATGATTTTTGGATCCTTTGTTTATTTCCATTTCTAAAAATAATCAAGGAATAAGCTAGAGTCGACAACGGAATTTGGGGTATTTTTGGGATACACATAAACTCCCCGCAACTACTGTGCGTACTTGTCATCCCTCATAATGATAGTTATTAGAAGGGATGTAAAGTTTGCTGAGGAGAAATAAAATTAGTGCTCTCTTGAGAGGTAGCTTCATATCCCACTAGAGGAGGAGCTTCTAGCTCCAAAGGAGGAACTTCAAGAAGTTTTGGAGAATCCAAAATTCAGGAGAAAAGAGTGGAGACCACCACTCAAGAAGAACCATCCAAAGAAGGCAAGAAAAGAACCAGGGAAGCTAAGAGAATTGTGCAAGATGCGAGGGAGAATGTGGGTTTTGTTTTCAATTTGTGTAGGTAGAGAAGGTCACTTGATTGGAAAACTGGCTACATGAATCTAATGATTACACTTGTAGATACTTTTCCATCCTCTTTTGACTAAGCAGTAGAGAAACCTTTATGGGTTGATGCAATGGTGGAAAAATACGAATCCATTTTAAATAACAGTTTTTGGGAAGTGGTCCCAAGACTAATAGATAAATTAGTGGTGGTTCTATGATGGATCTTCGAGGTAAATCAGGTAGCAAACGAAAGAATATAGAAATACAAGGTCATATTTTTGGCCAAGGGGTACTCTCAAGTTGAATGGATTGAATATGAGGAGACGTTTTATCGTGCAGCATATGGGGTGGAAGATCCACTAAATGGATGTAAAAATAGAATTCTTCAATGTATTTATTGAGGAGGAGGTGTACATCAAGCAACCAGAAGGATTTGATACTTTTTATTGAGAGTATCATGTGTGCAGTCTTAAGCAAGCATTATACGGTCTCACACAAGCACCTAGTGCTTGGTACACAAGGATCGATAATCATGTCACTGGTTTGGGCTTCATCAAAAGTGAAGCAGATGAAAACATCTATCATAACTTGGTAGAAGGTAAATTTTTTATTATTGTCTTATATGTTATTGACTTGATTTTATCTAGTGATGAAAAATTGATCAGATCTTGCAATGAGGATCTTGATATAGAATTTGAAATAAAGGACATAAGTCTCATACACTACTTCCTTGGGTTGGAAGTATGGAAAGACAACGGGGAAATATTTGTGTCTCAAGGCAAGTATGAAAACTAGATACTACAGATATTTCGCATGGAGAGTTTCAAACCCATGGAGACACCTCTAGTGACCAACTGGAGGAAGGAAGATGCCACTTCAGATGAAGAAGTGGATGTTACCATTTATTTGTAGCTAGTGGTTTCACTGAAGTACCTTGTGAACACATGAATAGATATGTTTTATGCAATCAAATAGTTGAGCCAAGATATGGTTAGGCCGACTAAATTATTTTGGAAGGTAGATAAGCATGTTTTACAGTATCTTAGAGGAACTACCCTGCTTGGACTATGGTACAAACGGAGAGAGGGAGTGAATTTGTGTGGTGTCACAGATGTAGATTGGGTGGGGAGTCCATCATACCAAAACAGTACATCAAGTGGAATTTTCAGTGTGGGTCTATAACAATTTCCTGGGATAGCAGGAAGAAAAGATCTATGGTGCTCAACTTGGCAGGAGCAGAATACATGGTTGCAAGTCAAGTAACATTTGCAGTGATATGGATGAGAAAGATACTTGTGGGACTATTTTTTAATATGATGAATCCAAATTTGATATACTGTGATAATAAAATTTGCATCAATCTCTCCGAGTATCCTTTTTTCACGATCGATCCAAGCATATAGATATTTAATATCACCATTTATGGGATTCTGTGCAAAGGTAGATAATGTTGTTGCAGTACATTCCAACAAAGGAACAATATGTTGACATTTTGAAAAAGGCCTTGTCAATAGGGAAGTTCGAGTTCCATAGGTGCAGAATAGTGGTGGTTGATAATCGCTTTCTTGCTAATAGGGAGTGTTGAAAAATGCAGCAAGAAATTTGCAATTTGATTTTTCCTTTGATTAAATTGAGACAATTCGAATTTCCACATCAGTAGATAACTTGGATGTAGTAAAATTGTGTGACATGGATTGTGTCACCCAATTTACTTAGTAAATTCGAGTCGGAGGAGTTAGAGTTCAGTTAAGCATGTGTGATTTCTAATTTGTAGAAATCAAGGTTAGTTATCAGAGGTTGTTTTCAATTAAACTAGTTTTAACTGTTGGAGGAACTAGTGGAGGGTCAGTTGTGTAGTGGGAATTCATTTAAACTTAGTGATAATCTAGTTAACTAATAAATCAACTGAAAATAGCTTGTTCACATAGAGAATTTGAGTTCCTCAGGTTTGGTGGAAATTCCAAGTGTAACATCAGTTGTAGACTAGTCTTCAGTGTACAAGTGTTGCATGCAGTCAGGTGATTAGCCTAAGGAATTGTGCAATCCATTTTGGAGAAATTCCTAAATAATAGGGGCCTCATTTCTCAAAGAAAAATGCGAGGAAATATGATCTCAAGCAGAGGAATAAAATGACTAAGTTTCGGTCAAAGCTTCTCAATGAACAGAGAGATAAGTTATTCACTTGCAGGTTGTGCTCAGTTAATAAATTCAATTCTAATACATCTCTATTCATTAGTTTAATGCGAGCAAGCATTGGGGTTTTTATTATATTTATTTCCCCAGGAAAAATATTTTTTGCATGTGTGATATTTTTTATTGCATGTCTGGAATTTTTGTTCTAAGTTGTGAATTAATATCCGCAGAGCAGTAGAGTAGGTTTGTGTCTTTTGATTTTTATTAAAAATTCATGAGAAGTTTCAAATATACATCATAATTTCTACATATATTCAGTATATGAGACAATTTTATGATTTTTAACATCCTTATCACCAATTGATCTGAACACGTGTTGAGTACTACTCTAACCATCGTGTACGGTGTGAGGATATTTTATTTGACTATGGCTTATACAGGTTTAAATGAGCATGTTAGTCCATCAATTATAGTGCATGAACACATCAAAATAAGTAAATTAGCTTAAAATTTTAGGAAGCACATGCATGTAAGTAAGAGAGAGACAACCAAATGGTAACGGATTTCACCCCTCCATCTCTCTGGGGCTACATCTTCAGATCTGCTTCAATTGGAATGCAAACCTTCTATATTCCTTCTCAAATTAAGCTCTCCAAAATTTCTTACATTCAAGCTCTATGGATCTTCATTATCTAAGCACTATGGCTCTCAATATCTAAGAATTCTCTCCTTTCTTCCCCCGTTCTCATGGTGTACATAAGGAATATCTATAGTTTTCCCTCACCCACTCTCCAACAAAGAGCATTAATTACAAGACCCACAATCGTAGTGCCTAATTACAAGGAAGGAAAAACAAGATCCATGAAAGTAGGATCTCAACTATCTCAGCCTCATAATTGGGAAAAGTCTCAAAACCACCTAAAGACTCTTCAACCATGCCCTTGATTCTCTCAACTTACAATTGATAAAAATAGAGAATTGGTGTGAGGTGGTTTCTCACATAAAACCAATTTCCATAATTACATTAAATGAATAATATGTTAGACAAATTTTCTCTCACAAATATTAATCATTTATATCAAAAGTGAATAATAATGCATGGGTTTAATAAAGGCTCATAAAATGCATGGGCATAATTTCACCCACTTAAGCACTTTGTCACCAATTTCAAATCGACATGGCACAAAGCTTTTTCACGTGCGAAGATCCTTTTGGATCACACCTCCCCACAAAGAAACTTTTGGTATCCAAAAGTATCAGCTTCAATCCATCATCAACTGCAAGAAAATGTCTCTGAAAGGCACATTCCCACATGACTCCTTCACCTGACGTACTTTGAAATCGGAATGCAATGCCAACACCTCCAACTGCTACAACGAAAATGTCTGGAAAGGCACATCCATTGAAGACTCCTTCACCCAACATACTTTGGAATAAGGATGCAAATCCAACACCTACCTAAATATGCAACACAAATTTCTGAAAAGGCACATCCCTTCAAGATTCCTTCACCTCGGTCCTTTAGAATCTGAATGCAAAAGCCCACATATTCCTAAAGCTGCAATCTGTAGTCATACCTATTTACATATTTTGAAACACTTGCCAAGAGTTCATTTGTCAAGTTTACATTCCAAAATGGCTTAGGAAAATCGCCTTATTCAACTTGATTACAAAGAAGCCAACAAGTCTTAATGCGCAAAAATATGCCTCTCACTCTCCCTCATGTAAGAGTGGCTAAAAGAAGCCTTTTACAATGCTTCATAATCATCCTTCACATCATGACTTCATGGAAACTATGGACTTTGCATCGCATTTCATCAGCTACATGCAAACTTTTTGATGTCAAAATAGTAATTACATGGAAATTCAATGTGCCAATGATGTGCACAAAGGGAAAAAAATACAAAGTTTTCAACCCCTTTTAATATGTGTATGCACCAAAAAATTCAAACGAACTAATGGTAAAAATAAATCAAATCCCCCCCATTACAAAATAAGTGCATTATAAAAGTTCCCTCGTCAAAATACTGTAATTTTTATTTGCATTATTTGTGTGCAATGCACCACTGGAATCTCCAACAACATTCGAAAAGGGAAGACTTCCTCCTTCAGAAGAATTCTCGTATCTATACATTGAAGTAGTTGTTGCTGACAACACCAAAAATAATTCATCGATTTACTTCCCACCATGCACTGACGAAGCCTTCAACCCTGATCTTGAGGGTTCTACTTCATACTTTTCTACCCCGACGATAGAAATAAGGTCTCAACAATTATGGCACAGCCATCTCGGGATGCTCGGGTCGACGACGGAAGGGCCACTGGATTTCTCTCTATCATCTTTTATTTTGACAGGAAGGTCTTTAGTTATAATGCCAAGATGCGCAAGTTTTCTACCAAGAGAAAATTTTAGAGAAAATATGTGCACATCTTAGCGTGGAGTGGCACAATGTCTGGAAAAAATATGCACCACCATGTCACGGTACATTCAGAAACATGTCTATATAGTGACATTCCCAAAGGAAAAATAATGAATAGAAAGAAAATTAAGGAAATGGACTGTAATATTATAGTGTTGCAGCCATGAATACTGATTCTTTTAAAGCCAAGTGTAATATCCCAAAATCGGGAATTTCTACACTATTGGGAATATCTTAAGATATTCCAAATGTGGAGATCCAGCAATACATAAACATAAATTGGAAATCGCAATGAATAACATCATACCAAAATGTATGGAAACCATAGAGCCATTTTATTATGTAAATCAGCAGCAAACATGTACAATACAACTAAAATGATCAAGGCAAACAAGCCTCTCATGAATACATGTGAAAAGATGGAATGCTGCTCTATTGCAGAATTCTCATGAATATGGACTGCGCAGTCATAGAAGGTACACTGCTACAGGGGAATGAGAAATAACATAAATCTGCATATATGTGGCTCATACAACATTGGGATTGAATATCTATGCTCCCAATCACTACCTCAGACAATCCTGGAAGGATTGGCTGAAATATGAAAAACTGCAAAATGCCGGAGTTGCTGGGTAGCAGCTGCAACTCAAGAACTGGAAATGAGTGGAGAAGGCTAAAGATGCTACATCTGATGAAAATACCTCCTCCAATGGATCTCTCAAGTGAAAGGTTGATCCTATCACTGAGGATCTCACCCTCCAAACAATCTACAAAAGCCCCACTGCAAATGCTCACTAGAAATAACGCAGTCACTAAAGGAAACTGTGTTGTAGGGGCAAGGTAATGAGTTGGCCCAATGCCAAGATCTGCAATAAGCTCCAAGGGCTTCCAAAATGATCTCCCAAAGGAAAGAGAGACTCCTCCTTTGGAAATCAAGTGATGGAAGTGGTGTTGTGAACCCTCACTGCAACACCCTGCAACACAACATTATTCTGCTCTAGAAATAACACTGTAGTTGAAGGAGGATTCTTGGCCTCAAGCCTGGATGTGAGGCAAATCAGTACAAATCCTTCAAGAGGCCTCTCAAGAAAGGAGAAGGATTCCTAAATAGGAAATCCTTGTGCTAAGAAGCACTACAACTCTGCTAAACAGCAGGAGAATGCACAAAGTCTGAATAGACAATGGAATCAATAATCTAAATCATGCATAACAATGGTTGCCTTGGCCTCCTTTTAAAAATGTGAAAGACCTCTCTCCATGGGTCCCACTCATCAGGGTTTCCTCCACCAAATAACCCTCTTCCCATTCATACTGTGTTGTCTATCAAAGTGTTCTCCACCTCCTCTCACAGCTTTGTTGACTTAGTCAAACTTGACCTTGTCTCCATGCAAATGTCCTCTTTCACACATAAGGGTGTGAAATCTAGCTCTTATGACTATCCCTTTTCACATTTGAGGGATTTTATTCATGTTTCTAATAAGTATGGGATTCCTTACCCATTTATTTAGCTGCTAGGTGATAAAAACAAAATTTTAATATTCCATTTAGTTGTGTGCTAAAATGGGAATATTACAGTCCTCCCCTCCCAAATGTTGCTTGTCCTCAAGCAACTGCAAGGATAGAACTAGAAATTATCCACCCAAGGCATGGAGTCTGAAATGTGTTGAGGAACATCTTCCCCATGTGGATCCTCCCTCCCCCAAGAAATCATCCATACAAAATGAGTTACCTCCCAACATGGCAACTCCTGAAAATCCTCTTCCACCTTTGGCTCCTGCAACGTAGGTGGGATAAAAATCTGATCTTGGTAGACAAAATAACCTACCCCACACTATCCTCCTCTCCACTTAGGATAAGTGTAGAGTCTATGCTGATCTTGGGTTGCAATGATATTGCCCTCAAGTGGCAAGATGAAGATTAGACCTCCAAGGATCTCCCCTCCAACGTTATGAAACATGTTGGCCCAGATCATCTCAAATGTGATGAGTTGGAAGTCACCATCATATGACATCCAATCAATCATGTGGCTCGCCTCAAATGGAAACAAGTGTTTTGTTGTAGTGGCCACATACTCTCTCATGCTCCCATTAGAACATGAAATTCAAACTATGTGGGAGATCTCTCCCCCAAGGGACACATCCAACCAATGTGCCATTCCCCCAATCATGCTCCCAACAAATATAAAAAAAGCAGCAACATAAGGAACCATAATGAGAACCATGCTTGCTGCCATATGTAGCAAGGGAAAAGGACAATGGTCCCTCAAATGTAACCAACGCATTTTGGCCCTCAATTGCAAAAGAGTGTGACAAAAAGTGTGGTTTCTAAACCACTTGCTTGTTGTCCCACTCTCCTCATATGTTTGGAGAAAGTGACTGATGTATGGTGCAAAGTGAGCATGTTCTCCAAAATACATATCCTCCCAAAGTCCTCCTAGGGAGTGATCACCAATACTGCTCATGGCCTCAAGTAGACCATGAGGTCTAGAAAAAAGAATGCCCCTCCTTGGAGAAACATCCTGCACATGTATGGTTAAGGGATGCATATATACATTATACAGATCATTATGCAGACAAACAATACCCATACAATATACCTTTCTCATACAAATGTAGTGGCTCATAGATGAGTCTCCTCTCATCCTCAAAGAGAAAAGGGATGGTTGTGCTAACTCCTCCATCTCCATATGTTCCATGCATCTTCTCATATGCTGATATATCTCCTCTCCAAAACCCTTCCAAAAATACCCCTCCATGATGGTGTGGTATGCTCTCATAGAACAAGTGGGGCTAAAAATGAAATCCTCATGAGCTGATTATAGCAACTTCTCCTTGAGCTTGGAAGCTCTAGATAAGAATATCCTACCATGGTAGTAGATGACCCCATCTATGACTGACTATCCCTCCTCATGCAACTGGTCATCCAATATCATACAAGTGAAAAGATCCTTGGAATACTCCACCAACATCTGGGAGTTCCAATATGGATCTATCCTCCATAGTGATAGCACTGATGATCTTTCATGAAGAGCGTCTATCATATGGTCATCCTCCTCTTTAACATCTCCCATGCCAAATATGCAAGTTGGAAGGCTGCTATCCTTCCCCTGCTGCTTCTGCCACAACACGGAATCTGAAATGAGAGTGGGTAAATATGATGTTGAGAGAATGCCTCTCTCCTCCTTGAGTCTACCCAAGACTCTCAGTGTTGTAAAATTACCTCCCAAGGTCTCCACTCCTATGAAATTAATGAATAGTGCCTCAAAATGTAAAGCACCTCTCATCACCTGTTGATCTGGTGGTCTCCTTGGTGAAATGTCTCCATGCAATGAGACATCATCATCAAGAGTAGACTGCATACATGAATGGAAAGACTTGCCCCTGCTTTCACTACACAATCCAGTCTTCCTCTTAGGTGCATCAACCTCATGAAATAGACAGGGATGTGTGCTCCTCATCACATGATGTTGGCCATCCTCCCTATCTCCCCCTTGTATCTCCATAGTTCAACACCTCATCATCAATGGCACATGTAGAGCATGAGTTGTGCCTTCATCTCCACACATGAGATCCTAGGGACTTCCTTGCAAAGATGCAAGAATCCCTCTAGTTGGAGCAAGAGCTCCTCCTTCCTCTACATGAGGTGCTAGATCAACTCCAGATATGACAGCGTTGTTTCCCTCATCCCCCTCAACATGAATGGGAAACCTCCCAATGATTGGATCCTCCTTTGAAAAAGGGGTCTCCATGCCTTCTTGTGCCAACATACAATATAAAGGTCGTGCCTTTAACAAAGTATGATGCAATTTATCAGCCTCTTCCATGGTTTTCTGAAGTGGTTTTGGTTTTATGGTTTCCTCCATCACATGTAAGGTCTTTGTTTGTTTAGATTTGTCTTGCTTCACCACATGTGTTTCAAAATTTTTCCCACTAAACCTTCTCATCAATGCTTTAATAAACCTTTCTTAAGAGGAAGTGTTTTAATTTTTCAAATAAAAAGACTCAAATATCCACCATGCATAAGCCTTACCTCCAAAATGCAGCACTGCTACTCTGATGGCTTCATCTTCAGAAATTTGATGCTGCTGCAAAAAGGTGTCTAGCTCTTCCACCCAAGCCCTGGCTGAACATGTAGGGGAACCATCAAAGGTAGATAGAAGAAATCTACCCACATTTTTCTGCTTGCTCCTCCCCACCTTGATCTTGAAAAACTCTGGAAAAGTGATATGATCTCTAAACTTCTGAGTTTGAGATTCATACTCATGCAAGAACCCACTAAGAGTTCCCCTCTTAGGCATTCCTTCTTCTTCTCTTTCTCTTATGGAAAAACTTGCCATGTGATTGCACTATGCATCATAGGGTGTAGCTGCATGCTCACACTCCCCATAATAAAATTTAGAGTTTGACTCAGTTTCAAACCCTCTTGGAGATTATGTACATATCTCCCTCCTTATCTTCGTGAAATCTTCATGAATGCTCTGTACTAATCTTGGAAGAAGCTTTGTAAGCTTATCTTCCTTTCTCTCTCCACATAATGGAGTCTTCATCTTCTCTTTTCTTGATAGAATCATGGCTGAGTTCCACAGGATGAGACAATATTATGCTTTGATACCACTGTAATATCCCAAAATCGGGAATTTCTACACTATTGGGAATATCTTAAGATATTCCAAATGTGGAGATCCAGCAATACATAAACATAAGCTGGAAATAGCAGTGAATAACATCATACCAAAAATTATGGAAACCATAGATCCATTTTATTATGTAAATCAGCAACAAACATGAATAATACAACTCAAATGATCAAGGCAAACAAGCCTCTCATGAATACATGTGAAAAGATGGAATGTTGCTCTATTGCAGAATGCTCATTAATATGGACTGCATAGTCATAGAAGGTACACTACTACAAGGGATTGAGAAATAACATGCATCTTCATATATATGGTTCATACAACATTGGGAGTGAAGATCTATGCTCCCAATCACTACCTCAAGACAATCCTGGAAGGATTGGCTGAAATATGCAAAACTGCAAAATGTCGGAGTTGCAGGGTAGAAATTGCAACTCAAGAACTGGAAATGAGTGGAGAAGGCTGAAGATGTTGCATCTGATGAAAATAACTCCTCCAATGGATCTCTCAAGTGAAAGGATGATCCTATCACTAAGGATTTCACCCTCCAAACAATCTGCAAAAGCCACACTGCAAATGCTCACTAGAAATAACGCAGTCACTGAAGGAAAATGCTTTGTAGGGAAAAGGGAATGAGTTGGCCCAATGCCAAGATCTGCAATAAGCTCCAAGGGCTTCCAAAATTATCTCCCAAAGGAAAGAGAGACTCCTCCTCTGGAAAACAAGTGATGGAAGTGGTGTTGTGAACCCTCACTGCAACACCCTGCAACACAACATTCTTCTGCTCCAGAAATAATGTTGTAGTTGAAGGAGGATGCTTGACCTCAAGCCTGGATGTGAGGAAAATCAGTACAACTCCTTCAAGAGGCCTCTCAAGAAAGGAGAAGGATTCCTAAACAGGAAATCCTTGTGCTAAGCAGCACTGCAACTCTGCTAAACAGAAGGAGAATGCACAAAGTCTAAATAGACAATGGAATCAATAATCTAAATCATGCATAAAAATGGTTTCCTTGCCCTCCTTTTAAAAAATTGAAAGTCCTCTCTCCATGGGTCCCACTCATTAGGGTTTCCTCCACCAAATAACCCTCTTCCCATTCATACTGCATTTTCTATCAAAGTGTTCTCCACCTCCTCTCCCAGCGCTGTTGACTTGGTCAAACTTGACCTTGTCTCCATGCAAATGTCCTCTTTCACACATAAGGGTGTGAAATCCAGCTCTTATGACTATCCCTTTTCACATTTGAGGGATTTTATTCATGTTTTTAATAAGTATGGGCTTCCTTACCCATTTATTTAGCTGCTAGGTGATAAAAACAAAATTTTAATATTTCATTTAGCTGTGTGCTAAAATGGGAATATTACACCAAGTCCCACTTCTTTACTAGATAATTATTCCAATCGAGTATTCTATTAATATTTCCAAGAGATCGAATATATCGAAATGAAAAAGAGAACACGGTCGAGGGTCAATGGTTATTCTAACTCAAGTCCCCATCCATACTTGTCGCATATTTTAGATTACTTTATAATGTGACCACTCAACAGATATTGAGGCAATCATCAATTTGGCGGAAATAAGCCTACAAATCTGCAGATGATCACAACAACCTTGGAAGAAATGTGGAACAAAATTTGTACACTGATCACGGAAGAAATCCTACAAAATATGTCAATAATTTCCACTGCTTACACCACTCCTAGAGACAACAGAACTCTGAGATCCATTTTTCTATACTTCACTCACTCTTCTGCCGACTTCCGCCCCAACATTGTGGTACTTGCCGGTGCTGAGGTCCTGGACCTCAATGCCCTTTGATTGCAGGTGTTGGATGAGGGAATCCTTGAGAGCTCCTCAAATGATCTTGAGAATATTTTGGTCATCGATGTTTCCCATTTTACTTGCCTTAACGCGATTGGCCATTGTGGCCAAATCCACATCCTGAATTATATCCCAATCCCCATCCCATATGATGAAAAACTCAGTATTGGTTAAATACTGCACCATGTGCACATCAGGCACAGGAGTATAGAAATAATCCCCGGGCCCCAAATTGAAGCTCTGGTTCTTGGTGAGGTTCCACATCCTCTTTGACCCAGAAACCACATAAATATCATGGCCATGGGTATGGTGATGGGTCGGCTCGATGCTTCCCTCCTTGAATTTCACAAGAGCGGTAGTGGGGTTTTCTATCATAATGCTCATGGATGCCTCAGGCATGATCTCCACATATTTAAATTTCCTTCTTTTGCCTCGTGAACAGAGCACACATAAGGATTGGAAATTTCCTGCAACGAATTTTGTATGAAATTGGCAGTCTGAGGCGGCCATGGCTTTCCATTCGCTTGTAGGGCAGGACACCTTGAAAGGGATTTCGAGCCAGACTTTGAAAATTTTCTTTCTCTCTTCAAGGGTTGTGTGCATTCCTCCAAGTGCTATCAAAATTGATTTCTTGATCGATCTGTAGTCCTATGCATCCTGCACAGAGGCGCAAGTGACAAAATAGATGCTTGGGAACTTGTTGGCAAAAATTGAGACCCCAACCCCCGTTCTGTAGGCTACCAGTCCCCTGATCTCCTCTTGGTTTTATTTTTGCTACCAGTCCCTGAAAGGATGATTATCCTAGAAACCTCCTCTGAATTCTATAAGCAAGCTTACCAATATTGCATGGTGATTGTAGAGCCAGAGAGCAGGCTGCAACAATTTCACCCATATAAAATCACGAGTGAGTCTTTTTATGGCGCGGCCTCCATAGGGTTGGATTCAATAATAATCATCAAGGTCCTCAATCTATTGTTCAAAAGTTAGGTTCCTGAAGAGATGACTAAATTCATTCGGAAAAGCACCGAAAACGTGGGGAAACTGAAATTGTACTTGAAGGAAGGCAGTGTCATTCTAGAGGGCAACACAACACACGAATCTTCCACCATTCTCAGATACTATGAGGTCAAAAGTGCTATAGTTGTTAAACTGAGTGATAAGAGTCTCCTTATCGAGACGACTAAATTGATGCAAGCAAGGTAAAAGTGCAGCGAAATCAATTATCCTCTAGTCAAAAAATACGACTACAAGAACGATACTACTTACCCCAATGTGGACATAAATCTCAATCAAGTAGGAGTCTCAAACATATCAACCACTTAACCTTTTAATCCATTTTATTGGTCTCCATTGATCGACATTATTTAAGAACAATAGTAAACATATGCCTGCATCCATAACCAATTAGAATCTTCTCCCCTTTTCTGAATTTTAGTGCGAGTAAAATGCTAATAATGACATTGCAAATAATCATCTGCATTCCACCCTCCATGAAGAGGAATCTCCACAACGGATCCCTTATCTGGAAAATAATTTGTGGTCGAAGTAAGGGCATCGTGGGCGTCTTGAAGCGATGGTGCCATTATTTTTTTATTTTGTATTGGAAATATTTTGAGTGTTTCCGATCAACAGACGAATGCATGCCCCCATAAAACTCAAAATTTTGAAAATGAGAATTAATAAATATTGCAGAAACATCATGAAATTCTTACAAAACCAACACCAAGCACTTTCTTCTCATAATCATGTTTTTCGAATGGTGGATGGAGCCTCCTTCACGAGCTCTTTCACCATATGTCTACTTGACTTGTGGTGAATTTCTAGGTGCAACTTCTAGCACTTCTTCTCCCAATGGCCACTGATCTTGTGGAAACTGCATAAATTATGTTGTTTCCTATGCAACTGTGTCTTCATGATTGGAGGATTCAGAAGGTTCTCATTCTTCTTGGTCTCACTTCTCGTGGACACATCTGTCTTATTAACCCACACTTTATTTGTGTCATGCTTAACTACATTATGGTTAGAAGATATATGGAAGCAAGCATTTATCTTATATGCAAAAGAATAATTTGATTGACTTTTATACCTTCCTGACTTGTCCTTGAACCGATGAGGACTAGATGGCTTGATTCCCTTCTTGGAATCGGGTGATGAAGAGATGGTTTTTGCTTCAGCTACCTTCAATCATTCTCATTTCTCTTCCTTTCCATAACCCAAGCCTGTAAATGGTTGTCTTGGTACAACCTCCAATGTTTGGGTAACTCCTTGCCCATTTATGCCAAGTCCACCTCCTCTATACCCCATCTTTGTGAGGATATTCATGCCAACATTAGTTTCATATTGAGAGAGAACAGAACATGAAGTAACATCATATACCTCATTTTGAGATGCAGCCTACATCGTCTCAACCTTCTGCAACTTAGAAAATGGCTCATCTTTGGCTCGTAGCATCTCTTGAAGCGCATGCTTATCCTTTTCAGCTACCTGCAACAATATTTGTAATTCTGCATTGTCGATTTGAATGGTGTCATTTATCTCTTGCAACTATTGCATTCTTTTAGCGTGCTTCGCTCCTCTGCCCATCATGCGAAGCAGTCACCTACTCTGATACCACTTGATCTAATCACGGGTCACGTACTAATCTAACCATCATGTACGGTATGAGGATTTTTTAATTGACTATGGCTTATACAGGTTTAAATGAGCCTGTTAGTCCATCGACTATAGTTCATAAACACATAAACCTATGTAAATGAACTTAACATATCAGGAAGCACATGCACGTAAGTAAGAGAGAGAAAACCAATTGGTAACGGAGTTCACCCCTCCATCTCTCTAGGGCTACATCTCTGAATCTGCTTCAATTGGAATGAAAACCTTCTATATTCCTTCTCAAAGTAAGCTCTCCAAGCTTTCTTACATTCAAGCTCTATGGCTCTTCATTAGCTAAGCATTATGGCTCTAAATAGCTAAGAAATCTTCTCCTTTTCTTCCCCCTTCTCATGGCTCACGAGAACCTTATAGTTTTCCCTCACCCACTCTCCAACAAAGAGCATTAATTACAAGACCCACAATTGTAGGAAGTAATTACAAGGAAGAAAAAAATATCCATGAAATTAGGATACATAGCGCATGTCGAAGACTCGTGTTGGCAAAAGTCTTAAAACCACCTAAAGACTCTTCAAGCATGCCCTTGATTCTCTCAGAACGCTAAAATTGAGAAAAATAAAGAATTAGTGTGTGAGGTGGTTTCTCACACAAAAACCAATTTCCCTAATTACATTAAATGATTAATATGTAAGACAAATTTTCTCTCACAAATATTAATCATTTATATCAAAAGTGAATAATAATGCATGGGTTTAATAAAGGCTCATAAAATGCATAATTAAATGCATGAGCATAATTTCACACACTTAAGCACTTTTTCACCAACTTCAAATCGACATGGCACAAATATCTTTCACGTGCGAAGATCCTTTTGGATCACCAATCAATATTTATTTTGTCAAGTTTCATTTCAGTCAATATCTAGTTGATGTCATAAATGACCAATTAGCCAATTTCAATCTTACTAATTCATTTAGATATCAATTAGTTCTAGTTAATCTATTCCTTTACTTTCAAGTGGAAAAATTTTCCAATTTATAGTTGCAAAAGAAGGATTCAAATGGGAATTTTATCTCTGCATTGCACATCAATGGTGAGAAAACTTTACCTAGAATTTTATTTTTCCGATTTTTTCAACCAGTTCTTATCGGTCTCTTTCAATATATTATATGATATGTCACCTCTAAGGATATTTCCAGAAATCAATTTGATATTACAACTCAGTAGGGGGGTTAATGTTGAATATGGCTACATATATAAATATTTCACAGAAATTAGAGTTATATGACTGTGAATTACCTCCTTATAGGATTCTTGTCTTCCTACTAATGAGAGTTTTTGCACTTGAGTTCAAAATACAAAGCCTCAATGTTGATCAGATTCATTTTTTACCAAAAAATCATCCTACCATCTTCAAATTGAAGGTAGAAGTGGGACCATTTTTAGTTAATATAAGACCAACAAGTCAAGAGATTAAGACAATCTTGAAATAAATGAAGTTCTCACAGGGATAATTTTGGCACTATGATCCCCACGACACTATATCCAACAAAAGAGTAGAGTAGGGTTCAACTCCTTATATGCATGTATGAATACTTGAAATTAAGTAGTTTTTGAAAAAAGAAGTTTGGGAATAGGACCCCATACCAATTATACAAGTACATAATGAAATAATCCAATCATCAAAGTTAGTCATTGTTGAAAATTTGTAGGAAAGGGAGAAATAAATTAAAAGATTGTTGTCTAAAACACAACAATAAACATCAACTTCAAAATTAGAGAATGCAAAGTATATAGAACAATAAAAGGAAGAGGTTTGAATAAAAAAACGCTTTAATCACAGAGCTGAATACTAAAGAGGTCACATCAAGCGAGCCTATTTTCAATCTACAACTTTCATCTTCAATTTCTCTTGCACAAGAAACATAATCTTCTGGTGTTTCACCTACTACAACTGCTAAGCAAGATAATATTTTCTCACTATTCATGGAAATAAAGGATAATAATTTGAAGTTAAATATAATGTCTACATTTAAATATGGAAGTAGGGGCCAATATTGCAAACAAGATTACTCATAGCCTTAGACTATGAGATAGGACAGTTAAAGATGGGAGTTTTAGAACCTGAGTCACAAGTTATTTAAATTGCAGAAGATTACAAAGCATCCAAGTTCATTATTGATTTGAAATAGATTCATCTAATTGATTGAATAAATATTCAAAAGAAGAAATGGAAATTTTACATAGTATTTTAGCCAATACAACCACTAATGCTTCAAAATTAGAAAACATGTTAACTAAAGTAATCACCCAATTGAAATAGGAGAAAATTTCCACCATCAAAAAATTTATAATTGAGCATATTATAATCAAATTGGGTGGAGATCCAAATATTCCTCAATATAATCCTTTATTAAATCAAGAGACACATATATTCAAGTGCTCAAAATAAATCTTAAATTGCCATCTCTAGAACATGTGCAAACACCAGAGTTATAAATAGTTCGGAAAGAGAAGGAACAATTGGTATCCTTAAGTATAGATCAAAATAAACAAATTGAGAAATAAGAGAAACAAAATGAAAGTTTATTAAAATAGAAGAGTTTATTAAATGAAAAATTGGCTAAGACAATTTCATCACTTAGCATTAAGGATCATGAGATATAAGGCCTCAAAAGTTACTTTAGGTGAAGAAAAATGAAATAAGGGATATCAAAGAGGAATTGGTTGATAGAAATAAACTATTAGCATATATCACTACAAGGAAAATACCCTCTAGCAAATGTTTTTGGCGAAGCCGTTATAAAAATAGTCCATATAGTCACTAGAGGAGGTTGGTGGGTGGAGGTTTTTGCGGATGTTTTTTTTGCAATTGATTTCTAATCATAACACATACTGGTGCGTTTTATATAAATTTCACCAATGCGTACTATCAAATGGCACACCGAGACACTGTGCTCTTCGTACAAATCAGCTCAGTGCATCTCAGTAATCCAACAAACCGGTGCATACTATCAAGTGGCACATCGAGAAATTGTGCTCTTTGTACAAAATAGACCGATGCATCTCAGTAATCTAGTGCACCGTAAAGAAATGCAGTGCGCCATTGGTACAATCGCCTCGTGCATATCATAATCGAGCACACCGAAAAAGGGTTAATTTTAAAAAAAGTATTGGCCGCAAAAAACTTAATTTTGACTTGTTACAGTGCTCTAGAGTTTTCAATCATTGGCGTGAGTTTTTCTTCTCTTATGCTCCCTGCCATCGATGCTCCCATTGTCTGCATTGATTCCGTCCATTTCTCACTATGTGGAGTTCGAATTTTCAAAAACGGTGGGAAAATTTGATTTTTAGTATTCCTCAGCAAAGATGCCTCCTCGATGCACAAATGTGTAGGTAATCTACTTGTTTCTCACCAACTTAACCTTTTAGCGGAATAATTTCTCAAATTGAGTTAAAATTTAATGTTTAAAAAAAAAAAAAATCTCCGTGGTGGGTTTGAGCCGTTCGACTCGCACCGTTCGCAGTGCTGCCTATAAATTTATAGGCCACACCGCAAATAGTGTTAACGGAAATCGCACCAGGTTTCGGTGCAGTACCGAGAAAAAGCGCACCATTTTAACACTAAAATAGTGCGGTGCATGTCGGTTTTTGGCCGCACCGACCATTTAAATGTTTTAAAAATAACACTCTATATATAGTTATACGGCGGTGCGGGCATTTACTGGAACGCACCAGGAATTATGTACGGCTATCGGGCGGTGTGTTGTGCTATAACAACCGTCCTGGGGCAGATAGCTTGGTCAACGCACCACAAAAAAAAAAAAAAAATTTGTTTTTGCGATGCGTTAAGTTTTTTCAAGCGCATCGTGGGCGGTGCATGATAAACTAATATACAGTATTAATCGTATTTTATCGTGCGTCGCACACACAAGTAAAATATATATATATATATATATATATATATATATATATATATATATATATATATATATATATATATATATATATATATATATATATATATATATATATATATATATATATATATATATATATATATATTTTTAAATACATTTGTCATTAATAAAAACAATTGGGTTTTATGTATGAGGGAGGCTAATGTATTTAATATGTGAATCATTCAATGATGTCAACGGAGAGAGGAAAGGAAACAACAAGAGCATATGGAGGACCATTATAACATGATACAGTAGTGGGAGGCACAAGAGACGTAGAGAATTTTGTATGCTTGCCCTATTATGGCACCCACCCAGTTTCTCTTAAGGGAGGTAGGCCTCCTTAAGTTCTACGAGGAGGCTACATCCCTGAAGGGGCACAGTGGGTTATTGGGAAAGTTGGTCTACAAGTGGGATGCTCACCGACAGGATTTCTGAGTCAGGTACGAGCCCAATGAGGAGGATATTTATTTTATTACTGACCTATCTAGGAGAGGGAAGGATTTTCCCAGTTCCCAGATGTCCTCATCTATTATGCAGCAGGGAGTCAGTTGGAATACTCCAGATACATTAGGCACAATATACCTTCTCCTACATATTTTCAGGTGTCTGGTGGTCAGTTATGCATTTCTTCATTTGGTCCAGAGGAGGTGAGGTGCCTCTCACTACTACTGACGACCATTACACATTATACTAGTGATGGACAGCGCATTAGTTTCCCTCTTTCACTAGAAAATTTGGCGGAATTTTCGACGGCCAATGCGTCACTATTCCAACACATAGTCATTGCAAGAGCGACAGTTTGAGGACAGAAAAAACGTGGTTCTTCATAACATCGCAATTTCGATGTCTCGACAAAGTGTCGCAATAGTGACACCTTTTCTGTCACTTCCATGAAGCGTCGCTCTTCCGACGTTTGTATAGTGTCGCAATTTCGATGAAATGTGGTCCGACGTTTTGAACGTCGCTCTTCCAACGTCTTTATACTGTCGCTCCTCCGATGTTTCCAAACTATCGCGATTCCGATGCCCTACAAAAGTGTCACAAGACTGACGCATTGCAAAAGTGTCGAAAGACCGACGCTTTCCAGAAACGTCGCAGTACCGATGCCAGGAAGAACTGTCGCAATTTTGACGAAATGTGGTTCGACGTTTTGAACGTCTCTCTTCTGACGTCTTTATACTGTCACTCTTCCGACGTTTCTAAACTGTCACAATTCCGACGCTGTACAAAAGTGTCGCAAGACCGACGGTTTCCAGAAGCGTCCGCGCTTTCCAAATGCGTCGCAATACCGACGCCAAGAAGAACTATCGCAATATAGACAAACGTCGCAAGACCGACGAAAGTGGAAATCGTTTAAAATGTCGGAAGACCGACGCTTATGAAGCATCGATATACTGACTACGAGTTCAATTTAAAAAAATAAAAATAAACTTTAAAACAGGACAGTAAATCTCCAATATTTGTTATGAATTGTGGGCGTTCCAATTGTTATGAACATAATTCGACCGTGAAATATTAATACCTCCGTTGAACCTTATTTATGACATCAATAGTCAACGTATATACACGTGGGGCCTAGCGCTAGCAGCCTTTCCACATCCAACAGTGGATAATACGTCACTTTGGCCTTGACGATCCAACGATCCAACTACATATCGCTCGAGTTAGTTGCACGATTGTTAACTCACGATGAGAGTGGGTTTTCAAAACCTCTCAAGGCCACGTGTCGGTTTACATTTATTTATGTACAAAATTTGTCTTGGGCCTAATTCCCCTGCATCAGATAACATAGTGAGGGGCTAAATTTCCAGAGCTTCCATGCATCTGTAAATCTTCGGAGCATTTTCATGTCGTTTAGCTACCCTTGTCACTCAAATTGATAGTATATTAAAGATGACAGATGTTTTCAACGTAACAAGAGCCATTTTAGGTTTCATTGGAAACATTATTTAGAAAACACAGTTTGTGCAATCAATCTTCATACCGAAGTAGCATATATTCAGTTTCACAATGACCTAATGTCATCATGTACTCAACAAGTCAATTATTGCAGTGTCATACAACCTCAAGCCTCAAACATCTTTACAAGTGAGAATTTCAGGTCCGATTTAGAACAAACCTGTTAGAGATTTTACTGAAATCAAGTTACATTCTAATGCTTATTTAATATAGAGATTAAGATTCTGAATCTATGATGTTACTATTGTTGCCAGTATTTTTATTGTACTTTTTCCATACCCAACTCCACTAATAGTAACAGCAATGTTGAATCCTGATCAGTCTCCATCCATGGGATTTTAATGGCCCTTAGATGTGAGATTCACATGCCAAATTGAATCATTTCATAGAATGAATCCACTGCATATTACTGCCTTTCAGGTATGGCTGAGTATCAATTTTACCAATTTGGCCAGCACTTGAATATAATCCTAATTACATCAAATTTCAAAATTTGAGTCTAACCCTAAGTGCACAAAATTTTGCAAAACCCACTTACACAACACAGTCTAGGAGGGGTTAACATGCCTATGAAGTATTTAAACATTGTTGACGGTTAAGAATAGTTGGACTTTGCCAACTAACCAAACTCACTTTTGACCACTTCTAGTAACTTTAGCCTGTAGATGCTCTCATAAAAAGAAAGCAGGTGGTCCAATAAAAGGAAGGGGACTGGTTGCGTGTTTTATTCCCTTTTTTTTTTTCAGCTGAAAGCTTTCCAAGAAGAATAAATCTACTGAAGCATGAAACTGATTTTGTTGTTGCCCCAACTACCACTGATATACATCACAATGTGTCATAGTTTACTGTAAGCCTCTATTGAGAGTGGGCAGAACTAAATCCATGTAATTCCCCTCATCCCTTAAAAGACACCTCTAAATATAACTAGAAATTTCAAATAGTTCGTAAAGGAAAAGTACAAAGATATAACAAATTTGTGTTGAGCCAAAAACCTATGCATTCACAACAAAATTGGGATGGATAAAACTTAAAAACAATTATGGACTTTGAAAAAAAATCATCTTATGCATACAAAATGAAAGAAGCATTGGCATACTACTATGTTTACAAATTTAAGAACAGGCAGAGTGAGTCTCCGGGCAACACAGTTTCATGTGGAGACCCTAGATCCTTGTACCCACAATATCGAGTGACTTATAAAATGATTGCCAAAACAATGCCTTTGCTATGCATGTAAGAACACCACCTGTATAATGAGGGAGATGTAATATTGTCTGAGAAGCAGATTAATACAGAGTGGTCCAAGATTGTGTATTTATGGAAGATACAACTGATTTTGGCATGAAACATGTATCCAAGATTTCAATGTGCCTTATTTCATAGCCCATTGATGATTTACTATGAAACCTAAACTTTCAAAACAAACACATTGAAATCATAGGATCTCCATCACGAATATTATAAATATTAACTGTCTTTTGGGCACTGGCAGTAGATACCATAAGAGGCCCACATGGCCTGTACCACCAATGTTGATTCTCTGGCACAACATTTGCAAAGCCAAAATTTCTCCTCGATACATCCCTCTCTGCCAAAACTGGAGAGATGGTACTGGACGTTAAAGTGAAGGCCTCTGATTCAGTATGGAATGCCATAATTTCTTTATTATAAAAGTCCCATGAACAGAAACCTGAGTCCAATCTACAACCTGCAGATGCTGCCACAACATATTTACCAGAGCGACCATCTGAACCAGCTGCTCTGATCAACCAGCAATCACCCCACATGTTTGGGGTAAGCCCATATGGAGCTTTATATTCAGCCTTCTCCTGGAGATTGGAAAAAAACAATATTGGTGTTACTCATACATCAACTTCCCTTTATGTTAAGGAAAAATTTAAAGAGTGCATAAATATTCTTGAAATCCCAATCATAGTTTCTAGAAAATTTCAACAGTTTTTGAAATGAACTACATCCTATTTAAAATACATCAAATATTTAGGCAAATCATTTTTTTAAATAGAAATTGGTTAATTTTATTTTAAATATAGAAATTTAAACCATGAGAATAATCTAACCCATAGGATTTTCCCTATTTCTAATAGAAAATCCCAAAATGTATAAATTATAACACCCATAATGTAGAAATTTGAATAATAGCTGAATTATTCACCGAGATTATCCTGATTACACACTATTTAAGCTTCATGCATAATACATAACCTCTTCTACAATTGATCATCAATTTGCGGAAATTAGAACGGTCATGCGCACATTAAAACATAATCAAGCACACATGTAACACGATTATGTAATGGGAAATCATCATTTTGAAAACCCCAACTATCTTGTATATTATAATGATAGAGAACATGTAACAATACATAGCACAAAGCTCCTCACAGCTCTTAGCACTATCTCACATGCTACACACAAACTAGCTCAGATATGAACAAGTCACAAGTTCAAATCTCTTCCACCTATCTGCCTGCCTCTACTGCGCAATCCAAGATGAATAATGATGAGATCGAAGTTCGAATCCCCCTGGCTTGTATTGCGAAATCCTCATTGGCAATATCAATCAATGTGTGTGCAAATCTCATGCACAACTATAGTCACAACTGATAGTAGACTCACCCTTTCACCCACCTCTAACACTGGTCTCCACTGAACTGTCCATGCACTGCAGTTAACTGATGTATTCTTTAGTTGATTTATGAGTTAATAATTAGTTAATTAATTAATAATTAATTCACACCACTCATCACTAGTGTATTTATCAGTTAGAATAAATACAACTAGTTCAACTAAGTTAAACCGAACACAACTCCACCAACTGTCTCATCAACTCCACCAAACTCTGCCACATGAGTTCTAACTGAAGTCAACCATGCAATAGCTCAACTAACCCTTAGGAAAAACATATTTCCTTCTGTCAGCTGCATGTGCCACATCCAAGCATCAAACTAAAGTGCTCCAAGAGGATAAGATAATGTTTATAGTCTAAATATTATTAAGGGTTAATAATATTTGACTGTTCTATTTTTAGCCCGGCAGTCTAAAAATAGAAACCGCCTAATGTCTAAAAATAGAGGTCCATATATTTTTACCAACTCGACCAATCATCCATAAATAGAATCCTGCAACTCATAGACCATGATCCATATGTCTAAAAATAGACTTTGCGCCAAAAATAGCCTGCGGGCCCACTTAGTGAAGGCGACTTCATTTCACTAAGCTCCATCATCTTGTTTCATTTTCAACACTCCCTCTAAAAAAGATATGGATTATCTGCAACCCCTATCCTGCCTCTGTGGTATTTGAATTTGCTCCTGGTGAGCGCCTTCGTCAAGATATCAGCATCCTGATCCTCCGTGGGAATATATGAAAGTAACATGATTCTCCGCTGCACACAATCTCTGATATGATGGTACCTAATGTCGATGTGTTTGGATCTATCATGAAATACTGGATTAGCCGAGATTTTAATGCAACTCTGGTTATCACAATAAATCACAGTAGGCTCCAAGTGCGACCCGAACAATCCGACGAGGATCTTCCTCATCCAAATAGCCTCATCTGCTGCAGTTGCGCATCGAGCCGCGCATGCTCGGCCTGCGCCGCTGACAGCGTGCGCAGCGCAGGTGCGAGCGCGATACCAAAAGCTGGCCCGCCGACCCAATACGAAGATCCCTCAGGATGTGCTCTTCTGTCCAGTTGAGCTCCCCTGCCCAATGCCGTGACCAAGCCACCATGACTTCTCTTCCTCTCATCCGACTGTCTGTACCACAATCCATATCCCGATGTGCCTCTGAGATAACGCAATACATGCTTGCCCACCTTCCAAAAGAGCTTGGTAGGCTTAACCATAGCTTGTGAAATCTAGTTAACAGCATAGCATATATCGGGTCGTGTATTGACCAGATACATAAGCGACCCCACCAACTGTCGATAAACAGTGGCATCCACTACCTCCGCTGAAGTAGCATCCTCCTTCCTCCAACCTCTAGGAAGAGGAGTATCAACAGGCTTGCAGCCATGCATGTTGAACTTCTCCAGTATCTCCTGGGCATACTTACCCTGAGAAACAAACAGTCCATCACTGCGCTGCCAAATTTCCAATCCCAGGAAATAATGAAGGAGGCCCAAGTCCTTCATCTCAAACTCTTTTGCAAGATCCTCCTTGCATGAGAGTATCAACAGCTCATCACCTGTCAAAATCAAATCATCTACATAAAGTACAATGATCAACAACTTACCCTCCACCACAATCTGGTATAGGTTCAGATCTGCCTCACTCTTGGAGAGTCCAAGTCCGGTGAAATAACTGTCTATCCGTGTGTACCAAGCACGAGGTGCTTGTTTCAATCCATACAGCGCTCTCTTGAGCTTGCACACATGCGACTCGCTGCTGAAGATCTCGAAACCTTTGGGCTGCTCTATGTACACCTCCTCCTCAATGACTCCGTTGAGGAACGCAGTTTTCACATCCATCTGATGAATGTGCCACCCCATCTGCGCTGAGAGAGCAAGAATCGTCCGTATGGAAGAATACCTTGCGACAGGTGCAAAGGTCTCCTCATAATCGATCCCCTCTATCTGTGAGAAGCCTCGGGCAACAAATATTGCCTTGTACTTCTCCACACTCCCGTCAGCCGCCTGCTTCACTTTGTAGATCCATCTCGAACCCACCACTGACTTCCCCTCCGGCCTTGGGACAATCTCCCATGCACTGTTTCTAACAATCGAATCATACTCTTCCACCATAGCATCTACCCATGCGGGGTCCTCCACAGCTTCCTCGAAAGAGGATGGCTCTGTCACGACACATTTTCTCACAAGAGCCATGTATACAGTGTACCTGTCCGGTGACTGTCTCTGTCTATGCTGCGTTGTAGGTGGTCCTACAACCTTCTCTGCATCTTGAGCCAGTCGCTCAGCTTCTGTAGTGCGCTTGCGCCCTCTGATGGTTGGGGCTGCATGAGTGGTCTCTTCCACTCCATGAACCTCATCTTGTGGCTGATCCACATCCTGAAGCTCATCCTTAGGAACTAATAGCTTCTCATCTGCATGCAAGTGTGGCTCCCTCTCAAGAGAACACTTCATGGCTTTCTCCTCCTGAAATTTGATATCCAATCACACGATGCGGAGCAAATTGTTCTAGCACGGATATCGGCCCCAGCAGGGCATTTACGGATATATCACCTTAAAAGGATGGATCCGGAAGGCTACACAACTTCCCGACTTACAAACTCGTCTCTGCGAAATAATTGCCAATCTTTGTAATAGATCCGATGATCAATTTCGCTCTGATACCATGTAGAAATTTGAATAATAGCTGAATTATTCACCGAGATTATCCTGATTACACACTATTTTAAGCTTCATGCATAATACATAACCTCTTCTACAATTGATCATCAATTTGCGGAAATAGAAGCAGTCGCATGCGCACATTAAAACATAATCAAGCACACATATAACACAGTATGTAATGGGGAAAGCTTACAGCTGAAAAACCCCAACTATCTGTATATTATAATGATAGATAACATGTAACAATACATAGCACAAAGCTCCTCACAGCTCTCAGCACTATCTCACATGCTACACACAAACTAGCACGGAAGATGAACAAGTCACGGGTTCAAATCTCCTCCACAAGTCTGCCTGCCTCTACTGCGCAATCCAAGATGAATAATGATGAGATCCAAGTTCGAATCCCACTGGCTTGTACTGCGCAATCCTCATTGGCAATCTCAATCAATGTGTGTGCAAATCCCATGCACAGCCATAGTCACAACTGATAGTAGACTCACCCTTTCACCCACCTCTAACACTGGTCTCCACTGAACTGTCCATGCATTGCAGTTAACTGATGTGTTATTTAGTTGATTTATGAGTTAATAATTAGTGAATTAATTAATAATTAATTCACACCACTCATCACTAGTGTATTTTTCAGTTAGGCTAAATACAACTAGTTCAACTAAGTTAAACCGAACACAACTCCACCAACTGTCTCATCAACTCCACCAAACTCTGCCACATGAGTTCTAACTGAAGTCAACCATGCAATAGCTCAACTAACCCTTAGGAAAATCGTATTTCCTTCTGTCAGCTTCATGTTCCACATCCAAGCATCAAACTAAAGTGCTCCAAGAGGATAAGATAATGTTTATAGTCCAAATATTATTAAGGGTTAATAATATTCGACTGTTCTATTTTTAGCCCGGCAGTCTAAAAATAGATTCTGCCCAATGTCTAAAAATAGAGGTCCATCTATTTTTACCAACTTGACCAATCATCCATAAATAGCATCCTGTAACTCATAGACCATGATCCATATGTCTAAAAATAGACTTTGCGCCAAAAATAGCCTGCGGGCCCACTTAGTGAAGGCGACTTCTTTTCACTAAGCTACATCATCTTGTTGCATTTTCAACACATAAACCCCAAAATTAATTACAATAATTAAAACATCCACACCTCTGAATTTTCTATATCGTGAAAAGAGCAGCATCCATCATCATGGGAAAGCAAAAATGATTCTCCTTTTGATACAAACCAGCCTACAGTAGATGTATTATGGCTGATTTGATTCAATCGATCACAGGAAACCTCTTCAGTTTCTTCAATATTGCCAAAATGATCTGGCTTGTTTTCCTGATCATCATCAAAGTCCATATTTTCATCACATTGAATTAGTTGCGGTTCATTACGATCAGGTCCAGTGCCTATTGCAGAGCTCTGGACATCTAATCCAATATTGGAACTGCCATACCCGTTCCCATTAGAGATTGTAAATCCTGCTTCTGGCTTTAATTTGGTAAGTTCAAGAGCACTAGAACTGGATTCAGTTGATTTAGACTTGGTATAGTTGTCCTCTGTTTTGTATTCCGGTACAGTACTATACTTGTGCTTCAACGCAAACATAAATTCTGCAGCAATGGGATATTCATCTATGGGGCTTATGGATCTGCCCTCAAAAACATCCCGAATATCTGATTCATTTTCATTCAACTGATCATGCAAATCGACCCTCGTCTTCAGCACAAAAAGCTGAACTAAAGGCCGGTTTTTCAGCAATTTATGGTGGGGGTAAAGCTTGTCTTCCAGATCTTGACTATTTAAGCGTTTAGTTGGTTTTTTCAGAGACCTAACCATAGAATCAAATGAATCCTGCGAATCCTACGAAATAATAAATAATAGTAAGGGAATTATTTATTGGTTTGAAATAATAAACAACATGCCACAAACCCACATAATTAGTAAATTATTTAAAGACAATAATTCCTACATATTAAAATATAAAGTTATAACATACCAGCTCATACTTGAACAAAACATCTGTATCAATATTATTCTTCTGTGTCTTCTTGATCTTCATCCAACTGATTGACATCTATATCAACATCTGATTTAGAAACAGTGTTGAAATAATCGACCATGTCATCATCATCATCAATTATGTCATTTTCAATAATATCCTCATCGACATCATCATCAATAATTGTTGCCTCATCTCCTATTGCTGGTTCATCTTCTAAGATATCTTCTTCGTCTGTCAATGCATCTTCCTGCTCATCTGCCACTGCATCATCTTCTTCCATATCAATATCATCTTCTTCCTCTACAGTATACTCTACTGGCCTTCCTCTTGGATCATATCTAATAGCAAATGACCATTCGTTCTCACCTGGAACCTCTGAGTAAAAGACTTGTTCGCACTACCTTGGAAAAACATAGCGATCTTTTCCTGCTTCAAACTGCGATGTTTTAACCTTTGGAAATCCATTTTCATGTTGAATAAGTGTTCTATCATCATCACGTACATGCATTCGTAGCCTATACCATTTGACGTTGAACAAAACTATTTTGAAGGAATTAAAGTCACACTCAACTATATCATCTAAGAACCCATAATATCTATTTTCAGATTCTCGAGGATGTCTGTCACTCCTGGAGGAAACATTAGTGACCTGGAATACTGCAGTTATCCCACTATCAGAAGTTTTCCTGTTATCATCCAACTGTTTAATGCGAAATTTACGACCATTGCACCACATAGCCTTGTGGTGTTTCAACTGCAATATGCCAAACATGAAAAAGATACATTCTCAATTAATAATTAATAATATAATTTACATAGCATGAAAATTAACTGAAAAATCAAACTTGTTGTCACATTATAAATATAGTATAAAATAAGTAATGAATAAAATAGGTGAATTAATTGCTTACCTTTCTATCTTTCAAACCATATGCTAAATCAATTTCCCTGTCTGTAACGTTTCCATCTCCACTACGATACGCTTCTCTAATCAATTCAAACAATAGTTGCCGTGATAACCTACCATTGTTACGTGCTTTACATGTTTCAATCCATTCACTCATCCACTCAAGATTGTTTGCATTGTATAAAAGTAGTGCCTCATAATCTTGAGCACCTGAATAAAAAAACAATAATTCACCAATATTAATAAATATTAATTATAACCATGGTAAATTATATTAATTAATAAACTATGAAAGAATAAGACCTAAATGAATATAATGACCATATACATGTAAAAAAATGAAACATTATATGTATTATACATAATAAATCTTTTACCTCTCACTTTCTTCATTCTACCTTTTCCCAACAGGTGCTCCACTTCAAATTTTTTGATGGAGTTCACATCCAAAATGAAATCCACCGCCTTCATGGTTGGCGCAGCTAATATAGGAAGATAATGACTAATATACACCATGGATTCATATACCACATATCCTTCCACCATAGAACCCTCAGGTCGTGCTCTTTGTCTAACCAAAGCCTTGAAGGATTTCAGGTGCCTCTCGACCATCCACATTGACCTTGTGTGTACTGGTCCACACATTTCAATCTCCTCAACTTGGTGTATCAAGTAGTGTTCTTGTGAATTGAAAAATATTGGAGGTAGATACTTTTCCATTTCACACATTAGCCAAGGAATTTCTCTCTTCCAATACTTTATTTCATCTTGATGGATTTATTTCAATGACAACCATCTGAAAATCATTACGCAAGGTTATTTCAATGAAACATAATATATATTTCATCACAAGTAAATTAATACGTCATTTCATCAAGTACGAAAAGAAATTGTAGCAATTAGATTTTGCGTATAAATCAAAACTACTTACCTCATGTATTTACTAAGACCATATATAACTTGTTTGACATTGTTGTCGAAGTCGTTTGGGAGAGATACAGGTAGAACATACTATGACAATAAAAAATGAATCGTTATTGGTTTCCAAATTAAACAGAAAAAAGGAAAATTTAAAATATGTATTCAAGAAATAACATACAAAAATGTATACCAAAAAAATTACCTTAACAAAGGTATGCCAATCATGTGTTTTCACCCCACTGAAGTCACCTTTCTTTGTTAAGATATTATTTATGTTTGAAGCAAAACTTGTTGGAAATTTAATTCTTCTAATGACCTCTTTTACATCATTGCTTTGTTGTTCTGTTAATAACCATGGAATATTATTATAATTTCGACCTCCATTGTTATTTGATCTGTCGATCACACTTTTCATTGCATGATTCGATTTCTCAATGTTAGCACAATTTTTGTCAATTTTATCTCTATCATGTGCACCATCTATGGTTTGCCATAACATTTCTGTCACATTCTTCCCGACATGCATTGTATCAAACAAATGAGCTATTTTTAGGTCCTCATATTAGGGCAACCTCGCGAATTGATAAGGATAACATTTCATTCCAGGTGGAAGTACAATATTAGTACCTTCACCAAGACGATGACCTTGATATTATTGAATAAAATAAATCAGAACAATATTAATTATAAAATACAATTAAATAAATTCATTAGTTAAAACAAAAATTCCAAACATTACATAAACAAATAATATATATATATATATATATATATATATATATATATATACAAACACATTACGTACCAGCTGCTCGACGATTATTAATTCTGTTATATTCCAACATCCACAACTGAGGTGTCATTCTTCGTGGTTTTAATCTAGTTTCTTCTTTATCATTGAAAATATGTTTTTCAGTAGTACGATACTTATGGTTCCTAGGGAGGAAGTGCCTAAAATCATCAAACACCATCTTTTTTAAGTCTGCTGAATGACGATACTTCATCTTAGGGCCACAAACTGGACATGCAAATCTACCCTTTGTTTGAAGACCTGCAATAGATGGATCAATAACAATTAATATACTATGAGATCATTTTTAAAACATGCAATATGGTATATCTAATTTAGATAATTATGTATTATATTAAAGTGCAACGAAATATTACATACCACAAACATGTGTTAGTCCTTGGGCATCATGAATTGTCCATACAAGCATTCCATGACATTGAAATCTCTTCTACTTGATTGGTTTAGTGATGTCATACATAGTGATGCCATGCCATAACTGTATTAGCTCATCGATAAGAGGCTCAATATATACATTCATATCTTTGACCTGGTACTTACCTAATTGTTCAAAATTACGGTACATAATAATTACTACCATGATATATGTATATATAAGTAAGTAAATAAATAAAATATATATTTATGCAAATGAAAATGTTACATTCAAAGAAATAATGTATCAAATACTTGGAATAATCATAGTCAACATTATGTGCTCCCACTTTATTGACATCCAAGGAGGAATTTTATTGTTGATAATGAAAATAGGCCACACTGAGTAAGTAGATCTAAGCTCTCCGAATGGATTAACACCATCAGCTGCCAATGAAAGCCTGACATTACGAGGTTCATTTTTAAAATCTACATATTTTTCCTCGATTTCTCTAAATGCAGAACCATCTGCAGGCATTCAAAGAACACCATCTCCACTTCTATTCTTTGAATGGTAATCCATAAACTGTGTTATGTTGTTACACCTGAACATTCGCTGCAAACGTGGAATTATGGGAATATGACGAAGAACCTTTTGAGGCACCTTTTTGGTTAGTTGATCTGTGCGATATCTATTGGTACCACATTTCGGACATTCTGTTTTCAACGCATGTTCTCCGTAATATATAATGTGATCTTTAGGACCTACATCTATGGTGTTATATTCCATTCCAAAGTGTTTCATAATAACACGTAGATCTCGATATCTTCAAGGTAAAGTATTTGGCGATGGTAACAAATATTCACCCAACAATCTACAACATAAACAAAAAGTAGTGTCTTGTAAAGATTATTAATCATATATATATATATATATATATATATCATAGTTATTAAAACTGGAACCGCTGACCAGACTGGTGGAGCTAATGAACCGGGTTTCGAACCGGAACCGGTCTAACCAGTAGCAGTCAGATCTCAATGAACCAGTTTTAAAAAAAATACATTAAATAATTCCAAGCCAACAGAGACAAAGAACTATTTTTAAGATTTGCAACCATGATTCCAAGCCAATAGAGAAAAAAATATGAAAATTTTGCTCATTTATATACCATGCAAAGGTGAATATATCAAAATGGCACCAAATGCAATACATATCATCTAAAAATACATAAGAAAACTTGTTGAAGTAATGTATCAGGTTTCTCTTATATTATTCACTGTGTTTTATTGTTGAGTTAATATTATAATATACAATCTGTCCCTGCTCAGATCTATTTTCAATTCATTGTATCAGCCTTAAAGACAATTCTGGGTTCAGTATATATATATATCAGACCAGCATTTTGAAGATCTTGTATTCTTCATTATCTATGTTTGCTTGGCAATAAATTTCTAGAAAAACATCTACAACACTTAGAGGTATTGAATTGGTTTGTGAAACCCACTATTAGTGCTATTTGTAGCAAGTTGAGAGAGCATTACAACTTCAGCAGTCTGCTCACAATGTGTTTGATGAAATTTATCACTGAAAAGATTCATTAAAACCCAGAAAAATCAGTGGCCAATTTAGTGCATTTCCAAGCGGGAATTTTATAGTGGTCAATTTATTATTGCCAGTCACATTTTCATTAGGTTGTATGTTGTTGTCCCTTGAGTGGCGTCATACCATTTGCATCAGTCTTGATGCCATGATCAAATTTCTTGTATGTTGTGTGAAAGGTTTTGTATTTATGCTACTGCTATGTGTGAGCAGAGAGAGAGGGTCTGACAGTTCCTAGTTGAATATGAAATAAGGTTGCTGCTGATTGTTTTGAGAATAGAACTTGTCATCAAGTACACTTGATGAGTTGCATGCTGCCAGGGATTTTATGCTAGCCAGCCTTGTATTTATCAGTCATCATGTGTATTGTTGCTACTATAAGGTGTTGAGTATGAGTTATTAGAAAAGTTTGTTGCTAGTATAATAGAGAAATTTGCAGCTCATGGAGGAGACACTGAGGAATTTGCAACTCATGGAGGAGCACCCTAGCAGAAGAGAAAACGCCGATTAAGTACGGAAGGCGGCCGGTTGTGCATCGCCGGCCGGTTCCGCATATGTTTTCCGGCGGTTAAATACGGTTAACAAAGCTAAGCAAAGGAACGAGACGGCTGTGACGGGTTGCAAGGGCCGGTTCCGCGGCGGCAGTTTTGATAACTATGATATATATATATATATATATATATATATATATATATATATATATATATATATATATATAGAATAGGCTATTGACGGAGTTTGCAAGGTCGGTTCCCAGCAAACCCCGATTTTGATAACTATGATATATATACATATATATATATATATATATATATATATATATATATATATATATATATATATATATATATATATATATAATTTATTATTTTACACATTTATTACAACTAAAAAAAGGGAAAATAATCAACATTTACATATATGTGATCATATATGCATATTGCATGCCTTAGGAGTTGTGTTATACATCTGTTCGACAAATTATTCATAACCTTTAAGTTCACCAGCAACAATGTAGCAGAGAGAAGAGTTGCATTTGAGTGTTCAAAAATTCGTTCACTTGACCTTTCAATCAGAGGTACATCATAAATACCGTCACTGCTATCTCCACCATCATCATCTAACTCACCATAAAAGTCTTGGAGCATTTGATTTGTCCCATCATTAATGTGAACTGTCTCATTACTGTCATCATGATCTACCTCCATGGGATCATTAAAATTACCTCCATCATTCGCTTCATGTTCTTCACCTTGTACAACATCATTTCCAATACTAATATTTGTTGCAATATTCTCTTGTACTAGTGCAAAATCATCTAATCTACTACTATTTAGCTGTGGAAGCTGGTTGATCATCTGCAAAAAGTTGGGGGGCAACTGTGCCTTTATGAAAATTACAAACATTAATAATTAAACATTAGTGCGCATATAAAAAATATTAAAATAATATAAAATTTTATGATATAATCAAAATGAAGATAGATAACTCATTACCACGGGACGATAGTCATTCGATCCACCATCAATGTGCCCATATTTCCTACAATGCACTGTTGCTGTTGCTATTAAAACTCTAACATTATTTCTCATACAACATTTTTTACAAGGGCAATAAACTCTGCCATCACCCCTTTCACCCTTTTGAATTTTTTTTCCAGCTCCAATGTTTTCTTCCATTGATGAAAATTATCCTATAAAGAAAAAAATAAATCTCTCTCAATGGTGTAGAAAACCCAAGACTTGTTGAACTCAATGGGAGCTCAATATATAAGCAAAAAGAAAATAAAAGTGGGCATTTTACAAATTGTAAGCTTTTTACAAAATGTGGGCTTTTTACAAAATTGTGGGCTTTTTACAAATTGTGGGCTTTTTACAATTTGTGGGCTTTTTACAAAATTGTGGGCTTTTTACAATTTTTTTATATTTTTAATAAAATGTGGGCTTTTTACAAAATTGTGGGCTTTTTACAAATTGTGGGCGTTTTACAAAATTGTGAGCTTTTTACAAAATTGTGGGCTTTTTACAAATTGTGGGCTTTTTTTATTCTTAATGCATTTTCTGTAGAATACTAAACAGATTTGTCCAAAATTTGAGATGCAAACTATAGTCTCTACTACGTTTGGAAAATTGGAGGTTTATAAAAGATAAACTGCGAACAGAATTGTACCACTATGATAAGAAGCTGTCAGAAGAATTCCTTCTGCTTCACAAACGTGGAACTACCTTTAGAATGCTTATGGTTGATATAAATATTAGAGCATGGCAGTTAAATGTAGTAGTTATGCTAAAATACTGAATAACAACTTGAGAGTGCTCTTCAAATACTGTAAAAATGCACCAAATTAAAGTTGTACCATTACTAAAGATAAATGGCCAAAAATAGTCAATTTTGATATTGTGAAGTTATGTCTTTCTCGGTAGCAAACTGGGGATAGGATGGAAAATATGAGAGAACTAAGTTCCAAGGACTAAAAAACCAAGGCCAACATAGTTCTTCCTTGAATCAGAGACAAAACAAAGTTGCCCAAAAAAGTGTTTGAGAGCACCCATTGAAGCTCCTATATATAGCAGAGTCAACATTTTCCTATTGAACAAGTTTGTATAGTCAAAGCCACAGCAAGAGAAGATAGCCACGATCCTAAATGAGAACCAGAGCCAAAGCTAAGACAGATCCACGTTTAGCAGAACAAGACAGCCATAGAAAAGGATTTGACCACAGAACCAGATCATGAGAGATAGAAAGATTCTTGCTTCCACTGTGGAAATGTAGAAACTGTACAATGGCTTTGCTTCCAACAGATTTCATTGTGACAGTAATTGCTATGGTGTTGTAAGCGCTAATTAGTAGAATCTTAATGCCATTCTCGAATTCTTTTAAGCTGGAGAGGGTTTTCTGTGGTTATAAATCCTCATGTTCAAATTCCATTGTGGATTGGTTGTGTTTGATATTATGTTTTTACTGTCCGCAGTTGAATTTTCACACAGAAAATTATCAGTCTAAAGCGGAGAAATTTTGCGATGTTTCTTTTTCTTCCTATTGTGAAGTATTTCGCTCAGAACTCTACTCATTGTAACATAGGTCTTGGGCATAGAACAGGGGACTTGGGTTTTTTTGAATCAAACTTTAGGTTAAGATGCTCATCTGAAGAATGGCACAGTGAGCCTTAGCATGGATTTGGAAGTACCAATTTGAAGTGTAGGTAGGGCATTGTACAATAGACCAGTTAGATTTCTAGACCCTAATACAAAAGTTTCTTCTTCTTTCAAAAAGTGTTTCTCCTTTTCTGTAACCAATGTGGGTCCTGTTCTTGTTTCAATTGGGGATGGATGAGCATTTGTTATTGCTCCAGATGATCACACTCTGGGTAGCCCTAGAGGCTATTTGGGGGTGATGAGTCCAATAGGTCTCAATGAACTGTTGCCCTCGCTGGGGAATACTATTGCAGTGGAATTTGATACTATTTTGGATGTTGAATTCCACGATCCTAATGGAAACCAGTACCTTCAGCTCCAGTACCTGTTCACAAAAGAGGGTGCCATAGTCATTCATGCGTGCAAAGAGGGTGAATTTCAGGCATTGCAACAGGAGGTGTTGTTGTTGTTGCATTGGCCACTAGATTTTTTGTCTAGTTCTGTTACAAGCGCAGAGTATTGAAAAGGACAGACAAATTTAGTTCAGATATTGTGAAATTGCCTCGGAAATTCACCTACAAAGAGCTCAGCAATTCTACGAAAGAATTTTTTTGAATGTGATTGATAATCGATAATTGCAAGCAAGGGTAATCCCCTTATGAAACCCAAATTTCTGAGCATTTTCTAAAACCTGATGATGGATTCATTTTAATGAACAAGCGCCTAGGTCCATATTACGTCCAAATCTACCAAGCACCAAGATCTATAAAAAAAATCCACAGTATCTGCGAACTAAGAAGAAGAGGTAGAAAATGTATTCTGCTTACCTGTTCGAATAGTGGTTGGGGTTTACCACGGCAAAAATTTGACAGAGCCCATGTAGCATTTCGTATCATTGAAATTCTAGCAGTATCATTCAACTGGGCAAGCACCTGCCTCGGAGCTCCATGACTGAGGGAAAGATCCCTAAATGATGCAGAGTCTCCAGCAATATTTCTCAAAGCCCAAAGAGCCTTACACGAACACCAGTTGAACTCAAAGTTGGGTAGTAGTTTTTTAAATCAAATTCCAAAATTACAGACGTATAAAGATAGTTGGGAAGAATAATTTTATGCCTCTAAAATGAACGTGCTACCTGTTCTCAAACATTATCATTCCCAGAGGTAAGAAGTTCCACAAATATAGGCAGTGCCCCGTAATCAATCACAACCTTTGTATTCTCAAAGGCTCTAAAAAAACCCAAATAGGGTCAACCCTACTATAGGAGGAAGGGCTTGCAGTAAGAACTTACCATTTTGCAAGAACTGAGGGCGAATTTTGTTCTGCAAGAGCTGAGGGCGAATGCTGTTCTGAAAGAGCTGAGGGCGAATGCTGTTCTGCAAGAGCTGAGGGCAAATGTTGTTCTACAAGAGCTGAGGGCGAATGCTGAGGGCCAATGCTGTTAGAGCTGAGGGCGAATGTTGTTCTACAAGAGCTGATGGCGAATGCGTGCGTGATATCAAACGTTAATGTAGTTTTTAAAAAAATCATTTTTATGTAGCGCACATTTGATATTTAGCATTTCAAATCATTTTTATTTACATTTGATTTTTGCATTTCTAATACAAGTGACAAACAAATTTCTACAAGAGGTTGAAATTTTTACTAGATAGCCATGAAAGACTAATTAAAATGGCTTAAAATGCAAGTGGAACTTCAAAATAAATGTAATTGTAGGTTCTCTCCACTAAATTTTTGCAAAAGTGCTTACATTATTTAAGTTATCTAGGATATTTTTTTGTATTACACAATCAAAATTAAATAATGAAATAGTTGGGTAGTCTTATTGTTTCGAATTAGGACACAATTTTCAAATGGTGATGAAGTTTCATGTGATGATTAACTGACAATATTCTCCTTTCCTATCCTTGAAAAACTATACAAGGTTCCCTGTTGCCACATGAAACCCTAACTCATGTAGCAGCATAGGACCAGTCCTCCATTTTGCCCGTCATAAGGCATTTCGTACATATTTGACGACTAGAATTTACGGATTCCTATTTTCCATGAGGTGCTAGGAAGGATAGAAGACTTAATTTTGACGTTTTAAATTTTTTCAAAAACATTCTTACGCCTTTTAATTTCCACTTACCAATAATTTTGCAACACTAGTCCTCTTCGCAATTGCAAGGTTGTACTCAAAAAGTAAGGAAAGTTACTTTTTTGGCTCACTCAATGATCCAGGTGGATACAGGTGGCCACTCGCCTATTCCACTTGGGGCCCATTGTCTCTTTCAATTTTTCAGTTTCGGCACAACTTACTATTTTTAGCAGTTTTTCGGGTCCTAAACTTCCGGAGCCGTTTTGAGGCCCTAAACGACGTTTTTTGGGCATCGCGCCTCTGGAGAATATCATTCGGTATCATTCCATTTTGGAATGATATTCATGGCGAACGTTGTATTCCTCGGATATATCTTTCTAATGATGTATCATGTGCATCAAACAGAGATAGTATGCCAAAATTACGTCCCTGGGAAGTTGAAACACCAATTTACCCAAATGGGGCCCATATTTTTGGCGCTTCATCTCCTAGGGTTAGGTTTTTGGATGTTTAGGGTTCTCCATTATTTATCAATAATAAATAGGCCATCGAGCCTCATTTTAACTCAGTTCAGAGGCCTGTAGCTGCCACATCTCTCCTCAAAGATAGCTACCAGTGCCCTAGCTAGTTTTATTTCCATTCTGTCTGTAAGCAAATTTCAGTTCTTTGATATTAATAAAATGAAGTGTTATTTCCACTGCATCTCTATATTTATGGTTATGTTTTTATTCTGTTGCGTTCCTGCATAAATCTGGATCAATGGTATCAGAGCAGTCTGCTTTTTCTCAATCCTTATTTGCATGTCCCCAATGAGGTCAGGGTATAAGGAGCTAGGGATCGATCTGGTGGAACCTTTGCAAGATCAGCCTCGCAAACCCCGACGGACGCCCATGGGGGACGAAAATAAAGATGAGGGAGCAGGAGATCCTATCAAAATATTGCTCGAGGAGGCCCTCGAAAAACAAAGGAATGCGATGATGGATAACTTTGCCCAGATCCTTCAACGGTTGCCCACCGGTGGCGCATCTGCATCTAGCAGCCACTCTGGAGGTGTGACTCCTTTTAAGGTACAAGTAAATTTTGACATTCCCATATTTGAGGTTCAAATAGATGCAGATGTCATAGATAGATGGTTGAATCTATTAGAAGGATATTTCTCATTTCATGACTTTTCCGATAGGGAGAAGATTATTTTTTCACTCCTCAAAGCTGCCCCCCATGTCAAGGACTGGTGGGAAACCCATTGTGAGAAAAAGGACGAGACATAACCCTCTCTGTTCTCGGTCGTACCCACTTGGAATTCTTTTTGAGACTCCGTCAAGGAACAATACTATCCTATGGGGAGCTATGAGGATATGTACATATAATGGACCACGCTGCAGCAACAAAGGGATGAAGATGTGCATGAGTTGACAAATTTGTTCCATACCCAGTGCACCAAGTTGGGTATCAAAGATTCATAGAAACATCTGGTGCTAAAGTATCGCAGTTGTCTGCACAAATACATTCAGGATGAAATGGAGTTCCTCGACATCTCCTCACTTGGTACGACATACCGGTATGCTGCCAAGATTGAGCAGAAATTCAAACAGAAGAAGCAAGACTTTGGATCTACAAATCAAAAGCAAGGGAAAGGTGCTCCCAAACCGCAGAAAAAAGGATAGAGCCAAGGCATGGTGACTCAAGACAACCTGTCGAAGCCACAAGCAAAGAACAACACCTCAAAGCCAAATAAGGACACATGAAAGTGGTGTGAGTTCCATAAGAGCTCCACTCACAACACAAGTGAGTGTCGGGACAAGCAGTCCCTGGTGGCCGAGATGCGGGCTTCTGAGTCAAAAGCATGCTCCGACTCTGAATCAGAACCTGACAAGGGGAATGACAAAGGGAAACAGATTATTGATGTGGAGCCCAATGCCACTGTTGCCACTACAAAGATCCAGAAGGAGGAACCAAAAGATCCGGAGGAGGAGGAACGTCTCTTCAATCCACTCCCAGATGTGGGTAAAGGGCTCCCCAGTACAGTTCATTGTCGACAATGGGAGCCAAAAGAACCTCATTTCAGCAGATGTTGTGAAGCGGCTGGGCTTGCCGACCACAGCTCACCCACATCCATACACCATCGGGTGGCTTCACCAAGGACGAGATCTTCGCGTCAGCCAGCAGTGTCACCTCCCCTATAACATCAAGCCCTTTACGAATGAGGTATTATGTGATGTTGCTCCTATTGATGTTTCTGATGCATTATTAGGACAACCATACTTGTGGAAGCATCATGCGGTGTATGAGTCTCGGCCTCGTGTTGTTATTGTTACTTTGGGAAATAAGTTGTACAGGATACCAGAGGTACCACCTCCCGCCACTATCTCTTTGGTTACTACAAAACAATGCAGTAAGCTCATTTCCCAAACCAGGATATTCGTTTTCCTAATCATCTGCCCCCAAGGCAAGAAGAACACTGTGGCCACGACCTCCAGACAAGGCTCCTCTGCACGACAACAACAAATGGATAAGGTTGTGGAGGAGTACAGGGACATTTTCACCTCACCCACAGGGGTTCCTCTACACTGTTAGGTCAAGCACCCGATTGATCTGACCCTAGGTGCACCGCTACCCAACGGAACGATCTATCGGTGCTCTATTCTGGAGAACGATGAAATCAAGAGGCAGATTTAGGAGCTGTTGCAGAAGGGTCACATCCGACCAAGTTCATCACCCTGTGGGAGCCCGATAATTTATTATTGTGAAATCATAGTTCTAAATTATCTCTTATTCTGTGAGAAATGTAATCTATTAATTGTAAGCAGATTCATTAAAAAAATTCAAATTGATTTTAGCGTGAATGATGACAATTTATATATTAATTGGTTTTTAAGAGTATTTGTATTATGTAGGAGCACTGGAAAGAAAAATCAGGACTTCATTTTCTGTTTTCCTTACTTTATTGGGCTGGACTGGAGAAAATTGAATATGAATAGTGAGTTAATTGTAAGATCAATGGGCCAAGGCCATACATCAACATTGACCACAGTGGGGAAGTATAAAAGCATGGATATTCATGCAAGTATAGTTATTAATGTAATATCAAAGTTAACTCTTAGATTCACTAAAGAAATAGAAGGCAAAGATGTAGCATCAACTGAAACTCACGTGAAAAAGTAGATGAAAAATGTACAATCATCCAATGGAGAGGTAATCTATAATTATCCAGTACAATCATCCATTGGAATTTAGTAGGAAAACCATAGTAAATCATTGTCCAATGGCCATGAAAAAATATATAAAAAATAATATTTGTTGGTTGTTTTTCAATAGGTGGACCATGATGGGACCACTGAGAAGGTGGGGGTGTTTTTTTAATCATGGAAGTGAGGTTTAGTAGATTCCTAGTCAAGTTATCTTTCCCTATAAATTTTCTCGATCAAGTTATTCATTCATTGAACTTTGATTCATTCCTACTGTTTTGATACACAATCCAATCCAGTTGAGTCTTGAGTCTTCATTGAGAATGGAATTCATAGGTTGTCAAGAAAGAGGTTATCATGCACATGCACTTTTCTTTTCTTGGTATCTTTGTAACTATGTTCATCCTGAGTTCTATATTTTTAAATTATCATAATAGTTCGTGATTATTAGGCTTTTATTTTGTCTTTTAAGAATTTTAATTTAATTATTATTAATCATTAAAGTTAAATATATATATATATATATATATATATATATATATATATAGTTATTATAGTTATTAAACTTTCAATAGAATTATTAAACTTTCAATGGTACATCAACTTTATACATGAGAAAATAGATACTGACAAATGGTACATCATGGCCTGATTAATTTCGCTCAGCAATTTCAAATGGTATAACATTTAGTCAACAGTAATCATTAATTTATGCACACAGAGACTAATTTCTCTGGAAACCTGAGATTTCTTTGGCTTGTTATTCTTATAACTACATAGACATAATTAATCGAGAGATTGAGGACAGAAAAAAATCTAGCGCTTAGTCTCCACTACTCAACATGATTTTGTGAGAAATAATACATAGATTGATTTCTTTGAATGCCACATGTATCCTAAAACAAATTAGTTGTATGGAAAATGTTATGGTGCATATATGATGTGTATTATAGTTTATCTTATAATTTTGTTGAAGTAGCATACAACAATTTACATAGTGATATGAGAACCACTCTCTAGAGTATACATCGATTTTGTACACATGGCTTTTCAGTTGATTTTTAAGATATATCATTGGTGATGCTCACATGATTATATAATGAACCATTAAGTTGAACTATGAAATTATTCCTCACAACACACATATTGATGAATTAATAATTTTTCTCATATAATTTTTTTAATCTATTTTGAAAAAAAAAAAAATTATATATAATTATTTCTAAGAAGAACAAGAGAGAGTTCCTTACCATATCTTCATAAAACATATAATAGCGACGTTTGGAGGCAGCCGTTTAGCGACACTTTGGGGCATAGTGTCGCAATTGCGACACTTTTTCTAAGTGTCGGTATTGCGACACTTTTCTCTAAATGTCGGTATAGTGACGGTTTCCCAAGATCAATGGCCCAAAGTGAACTCGATAACTTACCTTTTCCTCGCACCTTTCCTTTTGATCATGGTCATTCGCTCGTTGAATCCAGATCCGACGGCGCTAATACATTTTCGCGCTCATAAAGTAATCGTTTGATGTTTTGGCAAAGCCGCGCGAAATGGGTGGTTTTTCCAAACCACCCGCGCTTACGTGTCGCCACCACGTTGTATCGCGTTCGAAAAGCTAGTTTCCGCTTACCACCATTTACCCTCGCGAATAACACTGGCGGTATTCCCTAAACCTCACCCGTTTAACCCGAGTTTAATGTCATTTAACTATGGTTATACCATCGTTTAATACATTAAAATTATATTTTTCATTCAAATTTTCACCTTTTCGCTTTAAACCTGTAAAAACATTGCAGAACCGTTTTTCCTCAAAGTCACGCCGTTTGAACCCTGAGAAACTTTGCAGAGCCATTTTCAACCTACCAGTACCATTTTCCCATTGCCCTGAATTTCCATTACAAAGTACTACATTGTCCTCTGCAAAGCCATTTTCAAAAAATTGAAGACCGAGCACCTCTGCAACATCTTCAACCGAATTCTTCTTGTTCTCCAGGTACTTTTCTTCGAAGTTGCCCTCTGAGATTTCAAAATTCCTGTCGATTTCAAATAATTACCAAAGTTACTGCAAAAAAGTGTCCATTTTTCAGGGGAAACTCTGTCAAAATTTCCTTGGAATCCCTAATTTCCCTTTCTCGCAGTTTTTTCCATACCCTGGTCCGTTTTGTTGTTGAAATCGATTTTAAATACACGTTCTGAGCTTTAAATTCCTTGCATTTCCTAAAAACCCTGCTCAGAAACCCCATTTTCAGTAGAAATTCGCCAAGAAACCCCTGTTTCTCGTAAAGGAACTTAGCAAACCGTTTAAGATTGCTTCGTTCATTATTAAAAATGACCAAGAAACAGGTAACCCCCAAGAATGGAGGCCCAAAATCTGAAAAGAAGTCTTCTGCAAAGATTCCTCAGCTTATGTCCTTCAAAATCGACAAACCAACTCCTGCACTCACGGCTGATTCTACAGAAGTGGTCAGACCAGTCCAACCTCCAGTCATTTCTCCAGAGAACAGCCCTTTAGTTGATCTGGACTGTAGAATTCTAGACCCTAATGTAGAATTTAACCCGCTTGATGTCTATAATTGGTGCTATGGCAAATCAGTGGAAAAGGCTGACAAAGATATTCCAATTTGGGAATCCAATCTGCCTAGATATATTGTCCCTCTCACTCATTCTGTTCCTGACTTTATCAGATTATGCCAAGCCTATTATATGACAGAACAAAGATGTATTGTAAACAAAGAAAAAGACATCCTGTTTTACATCACTGAAGAGTCGATAAATTCCATGCTGCATATGAATCATGACCCCAATTTTGCTTCCCTATAAATAGAAGATTTAACCCAACTATATCTTGACTTGGATTTCAATATTAGATTCAAAATATACAAGACTTTTTATCCAAATCAAGTTGATATTCCTAAGTTAAATCCTCCTTTCGACACCGTTGATTTCCCAGATGAAACTAGACAGATTGTCTCAATGCTCTCCTTCATATTAGGATACACCAGTGATGAATTCACTGATGTGGTTGTCCTAGGTTTTTTGTCAACTCTAAGCCCTGGTCAATCACCATCCATTCAGTTCAATTTTTCTAGATTTATCGCTGAAAGTATGCATTATCAGTTATCCAGATTATCAGAAGAAGGAGTTTTCAGATACTCCTCTTATCTACTCCACCTCTTCCTATATTATCAAACAGATAAGTTTCCAATTGAATGTCAGAAAGTGGATGCAGAAGGAAAAGTTCTATAGGTAGTATTTTGGTCATTTGAACACAAAGTGGAGACGGTATGTTTTATAGATTTCAGCCAGCTGATTGCCAGCTTTATAACTATGTATCTGCAAAAGGAGATCCACAAGGTCAGCGATGAGATAAGAAGAATTGTCGATTTATAGAGAGGGCTACAAAGCGGGGGAATCGTGTTTATATAAAATCATCAAGAAATCAGGTCTATACATCATCTTGTTTATATAAATTGCAGTCCTTCTACAAAGAATATTTGCTTTGAGAATATCTTGAGCAGGTATTGAATGTAGATGAAATCAACTTCATAACTTCCAAGACAAAGACCCAATTTAAGTTGAAAAATCAAATTGGGCCATTCATTGTGAATAACAGAGAAGTTGCCAATGAGATAAATGTCAAACTTAAAGAGTATAAGTTCCCATGTAGTTTTACATGGATGTATGACCCACAAGGTATTTTGAGTGCAATAAGGGTAAAATGTAGTTTCCTGTTTACTTGCATGATCCTAAGCCCCAAATTGAAAGATATGTAAATGAAATTGAATGGGAGCCAAACACCCTATTAAATATGTGATTCCTGAGCTGATGCTGAGGTAATACAAGTAGACGATGGCGAGCGGCCGTCTGAACGGAGACATGGGTGGCATCGACCCATGAGATACGGTATTTTTAAAAGACAAAGAAGGAGATAAGTTTCATAGGCGAAATATTGAGGACCGCAAGAATTCGAGAACTCCTTGTGGTGAAAATGAACAAGTGAAGAAGAAAGAATCGAGAACAACGATAATATAGGCTAGAATCGAACGACGACGAAATAGTCAACGAAACATTAAAAAACACAAAATGCTAAAAATTGGGCAACAAAAAAGATACGGTCTTGAAGGAAAACGAGGCTACGCTGGAGTGTACTCCTTCCTTTACTCGAAAACTAACAATACGGAAGTGAAGATTGAGATCATGTTGAAATGATTAAAGAGAAGAATGAAGATCTCAAGCATCAAGCTCATTCTAGATTTCTTAAGGAAAATCCTGGAAACAAAGACATGATTCTTTCAGCATTTGATTATTCATCCAATAAATTGGTAATGTCATTCTTGAAGCCTACAGTGGCTGAGCCAAAATCAGTGGCAGATTATTCCAAAACAGATCTTGAACTGGATGCATATGCCATTCATGAATTAGATCAAATTGAATTTCATAGGAGAAATACTGAAATGCTATATTCCAAAATTGTCAGTAAAACTATGAAATCAATTAGGCTTGAGAAAACAGTGCTCAACCTCCAAAATCAAATGAGGTTGGAAAAAGCCTCACTGTATGCTAATAATTTAAGAATAAAAGCACTAGAAGATATAGTGATTGAAGCAGGGTGAGCGTGACCACCATTGAAGGAAAAAGTCTGAACAAACAGAAAAAATGAGGTCCCTTACAGCATGCCGAAAAACGGTTCGGAGTTTTCCTTTGGAGTGAAAACTCTAAGCACTAAAACACGAAAATTCTACGACCAAGCACCGAGATCAAAGCGCTGATGATTTTCGTGAGCTTGTGCTTCAAGACAGCGAGATCCTTATAAAAACAGTAGAAGGTCAAATAAGAGCTCTAATGAGGAATAAAGGGCTGAAAAACTGCAGCACGTGGTCATTCCTACGGTGGTCCACTGTAAACAACATGCTCATGTGCTTTGGCAGAACACTTGTGAAAATCCACAGAGCTGAACATGGTCCAACCTGTCTAATATACTCTTCATCCTCATAGAGGAGCACACTACAACACCAAGATAAAGAGATTCTTAGTTAGAGAGGCATTATTAAAAATTTAGAAAATCCCAAAAATGATGCCTTGATTACTTCTAAAGTACATGAGAAAATGGTCGATCGACTACAAGAACAGGTAAAGATTCTGCAAGCACAAGTAAATCTTACAGATCAAGTGGCCTATATAAAAAATAATTTATGGACCAAAATTATTGAAGGCATTCATTCTCAATGGCCTTCAATTCGGATAATTTATGAACAGAAGGAGTTACTTCAAGTTGCTAGTGCAGATATTGACAAGACAAAGTGGGAAATTGACAATAAACCAGCCCAAGAAATCTAACTCATAGCTTTTTTAAACAGTAAAACCAGGGAAGAGTTGGAAGAATTGAAAATTGTTGATAGAGCAGAAACCATTCTTCAAATAAAAAAGGTCTTGAACAAAAGAAACATAATGAGTAATCTAGAGGACCGGTGTAAAGACATGAATGTATCAATCTCAAGATTTTTATCCAAATACAAAACATTTTCAGAAGCAGGTTTGCCTGATATTCACGCATTGAATGACAAGTTAATGCCTCAGAAATATTATGATCTAAAAATAAAAAATCATGCAAAAGAGCAAGCCAGAAAACCACTACCTCAAGGATCACCAACAGGCAAAATACTTCTTTAGTATTTTGAAAATATGTTCTTTTTAGATAATGAGATCAAGCATATGTTCACTATCAAGCCTAACTTTGCCAAGTATATAGAGGCAGATGAAAGTTACAGAAAATTGAAGACTATGAAGATCCCCTCTGCAGAAAAGTGGCAAGAATTCACAGATCCGCTGTGAATTTAATGGATAAAAAACAGGAAATTCACTTGCAAATTCATTTTTTACTGTTACCTCAAATGATAAAAATACAGGGTTAAAGTGCACAACAAAAATCAGTTCAAATTAGAATAATTAGTTCTATTTTTGCTTGTAAAAAGGTAACAGCTTGCAAACTGTTCTGCAACTGTCCCTCTTTTTAAGTTTTCTTTCCTATTTTTTATTAAAACATTATCTCAATTCCTGAGATATTTTGTAAAAAGTTTTTTATATAAATACTTCACAATTCGAAGTATTCAGTGTGAATAAAATTTCTCAAGACAACTATAGTCTTATTTGCTGGTTATATTGAAGTTGGTGAGTCAATTAGTGAAAGTAGCAGACTGGAAAGAGATCAGAGACATCATAGCTAAGGATTCTCGTGGTGAAAAGATAAGTCTCATTTCTTTCCTTGTTTTCAGTGTATTTCTTTAAAGTTTACATTCATTCATATTATGTTTTTCTAGTCTATAATGATCAACTAAGGAAAAATTAAACAGGATTAGTGATAATAAGCTCCCTATTTCGAAACTTGTTGGCATTTTAATGTTTTCTACTTTGTTCGTGCTCTCTACTTGGCCATTGGCCTGTGGGTGATATGGAGTTGTAATATTGTGCTGAATGTGGTAGTTTTGCAATGTTTCAGCTAATTTATTACCTACAAATTGTGGTCCTCCATTTGTGATTATGTCCCTTGGGAGACCATAGCGCACAAAGATTTGGAAAAGAAACTGTACTACAACGTCCTCTATAGCTTTTGAAAGTGCCTCTTCTTCGACCCACTTAGTGACATATTCGGTTGCAACTAGGATGTATGTTTTTGGTTTGAGGGAGGACTAATAGGGCCAACAAAATCAAGTGCCCAGCGTTCAAATGGTTCAATCACTAGTTGAGGGTTCAAAGGAATTTCATCAAACTGCCCAGGGCGTCTTGCCCTTTGGCAGCTATCACAGGCCTGCACAAATTTTTTGGCATCCTTAAAGATGGTAGGCCAGTAATAGCCTGTTCGTAAAACCTTATGGGCAGTTCTACGGTTCCCAGTTAGATCCCGTTCTTCAATCTTCTTATCTGTAGCTTAAGGATTCTTAAGTGCCCTTTTGCTCAGATTCCATCCACTCCATCAAATCAAGCCTATACATAGCCTTAGAAGGTCACCTATCTTTCCCTTAGCACATTTTCATCTCTGAGACTTATTTCTTAGTTCTGCTTGCCTAGAGAGTTGACTGCATTGCCCAATATTCTGGTAGATCCTTCTGGTTTACCTTGAAATCTCTTTATTCCCACCAATATTTTAAAATCAAACCCAAATACACAATCATAGCTAGCCTAATATCTATTACTAAAACAAAGCTAAATCATACGGAGAGATCCCTCTCTGGAGTTCAAGAAGGCTAGATCTTGAATTCCCAAAGCGGTTCTTGGTTACCCCTGGTGTTCTTAACTACAAAAATCCCTATCCCACAACCTTAGAATTACTAGGGTGATAACAGGCCTTGGGGGTATTATTATCCTTGGAGGAAACTCCCACAGCTAGAAGAGTTGACAGAGAAAATTGGATCGAGTACAAAGGTGTGGCAGGTGGGTTTTACCCTGCACCAATTGTTATGGTGCATATATGATGTGTATTAAAGTTTATCTTATAATTTTGTTGAAGTAGCATACAACAATTTACATAGTGATATGAGAACCACTCTCTAGAGTATACATCTATTTTGTACACATGGATTTTCAGTTTCTTTTTAAGATATATCATTGGTGATGCTCACATGATTATATAATGAACCATTAAGTTGAACTATGAAATTATTCCTCACAACACACACATATTGATGAATTAATAATTTTTCTCATATAATTTTTTTAATCTATTTTGAAAAGAAAAAAAAATTATATATAATTATTTCTAAGAAGAACAAGAGAGAATTCCTTACCATATCTTCGTAAAACATATAATAGCAAGAAAATTAATCTATTTAAATTTCATTTCCAAACATATTCATGGAGTAAAATGAAGATTAAAAGGAGATATTCATGGATTTACCTATAACATCACCTCATCATTAAGAATGTAAATGTACAATATTGATGATACATAGGTTAGGAGAAAATTAATCTATTGAAATTTCATTTCCAAACATATTCATGGAGTAAAATGAGGATTAGAAAGAGATATTTATGAATTTACTTATAACATCACCTCATAAAAGTGTAAATGTACAATATTGATAAAATTTATTTATATATGATAAATAATAAACCTTTGTCTCACATGTATCATATAATCTTATAAACAAACAATTGCACCGGGGGTGCAATCCTCAAAACTTTTAAATTGTCTAATGTATATGTACCTATTTAAAGTATTCGGGGTCCACATTACAAATGCCCAAAGTGAAATATTTGCGCATATGTTATATATGAGCCAATGGTTTAAATAAATATCGGGCGGTGAAACAAAACTTATAACAAAATATTAATAAAACTATATCATACATCTGGACTTCAAAAAAAATAAACCCGATTTCAATCACAAATTCGCGTTCCAAAATAGCTTGCTGATGTCACCCTAATTTGTGACGCAAAAAATTCATAGAATATGCCATATAAAAATTCGGGTCCGTTTTTTGGCTTTGCGTACGGAGGAAAACTGTGACGCGAAAATCAAATTAATTCCGCCCTATAATGTTTCGGGTTCGGAATTCCACAATGCAGACGGGCCAAAAAATAACGCGATCGAATCGCCTACTTCCACGTGGATGGATGATTTGGTCTGTGGTCTGTGAGACCACGTTCTTTTGAATTAAGCATAGAATTGCAGGCTGGACAATCCATACCTTCACAAATCAAAGACGCAATTAAAGGAGCCTCTCTCATTATTACTATTTTCTCTCCAAATTATGCCCAATCGCAAAGGTGCCTCCATGAACTAATCCTTGCGCTGCTCTGTAAGCTGACCATTTTTTCAAAGGCATATAACTGTCATTTATTGCATATAAGTGTCGTTATACCGATGGCGGCCGGAGCATTGCTATTATAGTCGTCGCAAGAGCGACAGTTCGAGGACGGACAAAACGTGGTTCGTCATAACGTTGCAATTCCTACGCCTCGACAAAGTGTCGCAATACCGACACCTTTTCAGTCGCTTCCAAACAAGCGTCGCTCTTCTGATGCCTCCAAACATCGCAATTGCGACACTTAGACATTGTGTCGCAATTGCAACATTTGGAAGTAGTCGCCGCAATAGCGACGCCTTGGGGCATACTGTCGCAATTGCGACGTCTTCCTCCAAACTTCGTAATTGTGACACTTTTTCTAGGTGTCGGTATTGCAACACATTTCTCTAGATGTTGGTATAGAGACGGTTTCGGGCGGGATTGAAAAATTTTGGGGAAATTTCCGACATTTGGTCAAAAGTGTCGGAACCAAGTGTCGGAATTTCCGCCAAATGTACTAGTGTTTTATTTTATGTTTATTCTTTATTCCAGATGCCACGACTTGTGAGATGGTTTGCCATTTTTTTGTAGCAGTTTTTTATAGCACTAGTTAGATGTCCTTCTCAAGCACGCGAGAGGTTGACCTTCCCTTTTGCTTCAGAGTTATTTTGTTTATTTTTTGAGAGGCTTCTAGAGACAAGGCCTACTTTTTTCCACCAAACTCGTAGGCCGATGTTACATGTACGGATGCAAATGTGGGGCCAGATGATGCCCAATAGGGGCATGTCTGACTATTCAGGCAGGATATCTAGTGATGCACTGGAGTTGCTAGCCAGTGTTGATGATCACATGTTCGTGATGGTGTCCTGTTCGTACATGGGTTTAGATTGGTGAGGGTGTACCAACATCCTCTTCACACGGGATGAGACACCAGATGCTAGAGGTAATATTAGTTTTTTCTTTAAATTAATATAATTTTATTTTATTGTCTTAATTAATTAGAATAAAATTTATTATACCATGTTCTTTAACTTTTTTTATTAAATTGTTTAATGAAATTTTCTAATTATTATTGTGTACTATATATTTTGTCGATATTGGCACATTTGTTAGGGACATGATTCCACCCCCACTGAATGATCCTATAGATCATGATAAGAATATGGAAGAGGCCTCGAATCAGGGTGATAGACTTGATCCTCTGATGCAGATACCTGCAGGCATGCGTCGTAGGGTGGACATACGATTTAGGATGGAGTTGGGCGACCGACTGTGTCGACTCGTGGTTCATGAGGGAGTCCACCCTGCGACGATCAGAGAGATCTAGGTTGATCGTATGCTCACAGAGCTCTAGAGGGACATGACCCATGATGTGATGAGCCTTATGCGTCATATCGTCGGAGCTTCTAAGATACTGGTGGCTAGGAGGGATATGTGCCATGGAGATGCACAATAGAGCAACTCATTGGATGATCATGATCACGAGGGGAGTGATCATCATTCTAGTACTCCACCTCCTCCTCCTTAACCTCGCGTCAAAGATGAGCAACCATCAACTAGTCTTGAGCATGCATCTTCTAAGCAGGCACCTATTCCTGAGAAAACACCATCAACTGAGTAAGCACGTCCATCTAAGAAGGCACCATCCACTGACCAGGTTGCACCATCTCATCAGCAGGAACCTAATGAGAAGACACCATCTGATCAGCATGCACCTCTTGAGCAGGCACGTCCATCTAATCAACAGGCACCATCGACTAAAGAGGCACCTCCGGTTGAGCAGGCACATCCATCTAAGCATGAGGCACCATAAAATGAGTAGGCCTCAAGTAATAGTTATAGTATTGATGTAGTACCACCAGATATTTGACATTTATATGTAGTCCTATTATAGTTGTATATTTTTGACATTATATATGTACACACACACACACATATATAGTGCATGTATTTTACGTTCATGTTGATCTACTTAATTTACATGTTGGTTTTCATCATGATGTGTATATTGTTAGATCATGTTAGATATGTTCATTTAATGTACTTGTAGATAGATGTGTATGTGATAGCATTTATTTGACATGAGATGTATATTTGATGTTTTCATTGTGATCATGTTATACAATGCTTGTGTTTTGTTAGATGATAGTGATCACGATGATTAGATGATGTTAGAAAATTTGAATGTGTATTTTAGAATATGATCACTACAAGGAAAAGAATCTCTAGCGGAGGTTATAAAGGAGGTTTCTAGTGTTATTAAATTAGTCAAAATTGTCAAAAAAACATTTTCTACAACATCCATTTATGGTTATGTAGGTTTTGGTGGCTCTTTTAACAGAAATTCAACACAACTAAAAAAATGGGCGGCCAGAGGTTTTTACGGATGTTTTTTTATCGGTGCGCTACTCGGGCTTCAATGCACTGGTACGTACATCTAGAAGGTGGCCCGGGACGGTCAAAGTAGCATGCACCGGGCTGTCAAGGTATACAAACTGCATCAGGCGCAGTATTGGTGATACAATGCACGGGGTCGTTCTAATTGTTCTTGCGATTTGTGCGGTGCCCATAGGTCATCTCAACGCACTGGTACATAAACTCATAGAAACACATCGGTGTGTAGTGTCACACAAATGCACCGAGATTTATAATTGGTATTGGTATTTGTGCGGTGCCCATAGGTCGTACAAATGCACCCGTGCGTAAAGCCACATAAACGCATTGGTACGTAGTATCACACAAACGCACCGAGATTTATAATTGGTATAGGTATTTGTGCAGTGCCCATAGGTCGTACAAATGCACCGGTGTGTAGTGCCACATAAACGCACTGGTGCGTAGTGCCACATAAACTCACCAATGTGTCGTACCGCACAAACGCACTGATATTTTTAATTGGTTTTGGTATTTGTGTGATTCCCATAGGTTGTAGAAATGCACCGGTGCACTTCAGAATAAAAACACACCAGTGTACAGTAACTGACATACACTGGTGTTCATTTTGTATTTTTTAGAAACATCGACCTGTGATAGTGCAATTATTGTGATTTTTTAAAACTCATTATTCATCAAAAGTCGACACATCTTATAACAGTGTTCGTATTAATTAAAATTTTATTAATGCATTTTAATATGATGTTTGGATTAATTTGTTATATCATATCATAATTATTGTGCTTTTTTTAAATTCATTATTCATCAAAAGTCGACACATATATATATCTTATAACAGCATTCATATGAATTAAATTTTTATTAGTGCATTTGAATGTGATGTTTGGATTAATTTGTTATATCATATCATCAAATTTCACATCTCTTCATTATAATATTTAATCATCCATAAATTTAATCAATGGTGTTACATTTCACAGCGACAATGGAGAATGCAATAGAATAAATTAAAACATCTATATATATATAAGACAGTCTTTGTCATACAAAATGGAACAATTATTGGTATCCCTTTATCTTTCAATCGGGACACTATGTCCATTACATTAAACAAAATGTTTGATTTCACAGGATAATATTTCAAAAAATACAATGCCTTGTTTTGATATCCAAACATAGTGATCATCATTCTTCGCTTGAATTGTTGTCACTACTAGACCTGCTTCCATGACTCGGGTTATTTTCAGGAATTTTTTGTTCACAGTGTTGATTGTTTTCTTCTTTTTCACCTTCCATCTACAAACATAAAATTAAACTCTAATGAGTGTATATACATTGGTGAGAATAATGAAAATTGCAACATTAAATAATATACATCAATGCAAATTGAAAAGAAATGACGTACCATTGCAACAATTGACTCGTAAACTATACACATTCTTTCAAAACCATGTAACATGCCATCTTTCAAGATTTCATCTGTTGGCGCAGTTCCATACTTTGTTTCCTGCAAGTTTTATACCCCATAACAAATCGCATATTTAATATAGAATATTTTTTTGTTCTATTAATTATAGATGGAGCTAAGTAAAACAAGATCGATAGATGCTTACAAATTCCACAACTAATTTCTGATATGCCAACATATACTCACAACCCATATTTAACCCAATTTCAATCAATTCACCTGATGGTTCTTCTTTGTATGTTAGCACCTATTTGAAGACATTCAATGATGATTTTTGTAAAAAAACTTAGAAATACAAAAATGAAATCTAGTTAAGTTGTTATAAGGAAGTAACAATTACTCACAAACTTAGATATCAACCCTTTTCTTCCTTGTCGTCCTGTTTTATGTGCTAAATGGGTTCCATTTTCTTTTCTTTTCTGCAAGAGAATACTTGAAAATTAATATTTAATGATAAATTGTTTATTTATGGTACCTAATGATCGAAAAATTCAATAATTACATATTACATTTGAAGCACGTTGTTGTTGAGATGGCTCCTCCTATGATGCAATTTTTTCCATTTCTTTGACCATCTCCTTGTACACCTTTTTGGACATTCCTACTGGCATATTTCTGATATCAGCTCATTCATATTTTGATATTTTCATAATCTTCCTGAAAATGTAACATGACAATAAACTATTTAATTTTATATTGATATATGAAAAGTAAATATAACAAAAGTGTTATTTATAAATAATTCTAGACAAACATTTAAAAGAATATTACTTTTTCATTCCTTATTTTTTGTTGTTGTACGTTTTTGCTATTAAAAGCTTGACATGTCTCATTGACCAATTCTCTGGAAATTCTTCCTGTAGTTCAGATAAAATTTGGTTCTTGGAATCACTGGATTGATTTTTGTATTGTAAGTGGAAAGAATGTCTATACATTCATTCCACTAGATCCCTCAAACTTTTGTAAAAAAATGTCCCTCTTTCGTTAACCTCCAGCACCACTCCAGATGAGCTAAGGAGCAATTCGTTTCCATTTGTATGTTCTATTTCTTTTATTTTCTTAGAAAAACACTTGTTTTCTGAGTTGTTGGTCCCTGTAGAAAATTAAACAGATGTGAATTAATAGATTGTTTGACACATGTAATCTAATAATTTTAAGTATATTATTAATGAAAATTAAAAAAAGGAACTCATATTAGATCGATAGTATTTTTTCATTCACCTGATTCCTCCTTTTGCAATTTTTCCATCAAGCTTTTACGCTCTTTTGGTCCTAGATCAGAAATAATCTTATCGAGCTTCATCATTTTGTGGCTCTGCATAATACACAGTAAACAATATATATTAGTTAAACTTACATATAGTTCAAAAATAATATTTTTTGTCAAGAATTTACAAAGAACTTGCATTTTTTTCTTTTCTTGATGTGTTATCAGTATTTTTGTTACTTGATCTCTTGTCATTCATTTCTTTATCAATCTGAAACCTGTACCATTCATTCATTAATATATTTATAAATAAATTGTTAACTTTTCAGGTAAAAAAAAAATCTTAAGAAACAAGTGCACCATTCATTCTATACGCATAGACATCGATGCGTAGAGGTATTATAAACGCACCGCATAAATAGTATAATATATTGTACGGTGCTATATGTCAACAAGGAGCATCGGTGTGTTACATGATAACCACCACACTGATTAACACAGAGAAAATAATAAAAATCGTCGTGTTAGTTTTTATAGCATAAACCGGTGCCATATTTTACATATGGCGCACTAATTAAAAAAAAATGTTTTTTAATTTTTTATCACAGTACTTTCACAGTGCACTGGGATAATACAACGCACCCGTGCACTAGCTTACGTCTAGCGCACCGATGAAAAAAACAATGTTTTTTTTCAAATTCACGCAAGGGCCGACATGGATTTGGATCCGACTATAAAATTCGTCTCGTGGGTTGGATGTATTAAGCCTATATATAACAATACAAACCCTATAAATCTAAAATGAAAAGCCATAATTTTGAAATCACAGAAAGAGGGAGAAGAAAGGGCAGAAACAAAAAGAAGAAAGGGTAGAAACAAAAAGAAGAAAGGGCAAAAACAAAAATAATGTAGGGTTTGTTTCTAAAAATGGATTTTTTTTTTTTTTTTTGTGTGAAACAACATGTTTGTGGTGCACCATACTGAAATAACGCATCAGTGCCATATTTTACATATGACGCACTAATAAAAAAAAAATTATTTAATTTTTTATCCCACAGTACTTTCACGGTGCGCTGGGATAATATAGCGTACCGGTGCACTAGGTTACGCCAGGCGTATCAATGAAAAAATAATTTGTTTTTTTTTTTAATTCATGCAAGGGCCGACATGGATTGGGATCCGACTATGCAAGTCGTCCTGTGGATTGAATGTCTTAGGCCTATATTTAGCAATATAAACCCTATAAATCTAAAATGAAAAGCCCTAATTCTTAAATCACAGAAAGAGGGAGAAGAAAGGGCATAAACAAAAAGAATGCAGGATTTGTTTCTAAAAATGGAATTTTTTTTATTTTGTGTGAAACAACACATTCGCAGTGCACCATTATGAAATAGCGCACCAGTGCCATATTTTACATATGGCGCACTGATAAAAAAAAAATTTAATTAATTGTTTATCACACAGTACTTTCACGATGCACTGGTATAATACAGCGCATTAGTGCGCTAGTATAATATAGCGCACCGGTGCGCTAGGTTATGACGGGTGCACCGATGAAAAAAAAAAAAATTTAATTCACGCAAGGGCCGACATGGATTGGGATCTGACTACGCAAGTCGTCATGTGGGTTGGATGTCTTAGGCCTATATTTAGCAATACAAACCCTATAAATATAAAATGAAAAGCCCTAATTCTGAAATCACAGAAAGAGGGAGAAGAAAGGGCAGAAACAAAAAGAATGTAGGGTTTGTTTCTAAAAATGGATTTTTATTTTTTATTTTCTAAAAATGAAAAAGAAATTGAAATTTTTTACTTACTGCGTAAAAAAAACTACAGAAAAACTAAAAAAAACAATAAACATTGAAAAAAAAATTCTACTGCGTAAAAAAACTGCAGAAAAAAATAAAAAAAAAACAATAAAATTTAATCACGAGATCGTTTGAAATTCTATGCTACAAGTTTTGAATCACTAGAGGTTTGGAATTCTGATTATCTGAATACTTCTGTTCGAACGTATTTCCCTGCTCCACAGTGCTCTCGTACTCTGTTTGCTCCACGTATGTCTCCCACAAATCTCTGGCTGAAATTTTTGCAAAAATAGTGAAATAATGAAAAGTATTATAATAATTGTTTTATGAAATTAGATTTTCGAAAATATTTTTCCGTCCGTTTTTCAATTTACCATTTTTTTTCACTTAAAGAAAATAGAGTTGCACTCTTTTTATTTGTGGTTATTTGTCACAGGTGTGTCACTAAATATCACCGCACCGATGCGTCAGTTTATAAAATGGCACTGGTGCACAGTAACGAAAACACATAGGTGCAGTTATCTATACATTAGCACCGATAACAAGAAGTCCATTTTTAAGGCTCCGAAATTACTTTTAGGTGTGTGCACCAAAATTTATTGTTGATTTTTCTCAAATGCAGGGAGAAAATATCATAATTATATCGAATGGAAAATTCTTCAAAATCCAGCTCGTTCCATAATATTTCTGAAAGTACATCGCGGATTTCTCCCTATCCATCTCGAGACGTAATACTTACTTCATATTTTATTTATATTTTCATTATCTAATTGAATTTATTTTTTTAATCCATGTCAATCATGCACATCTTAGTTAAATTTATAATTTATACAAATTTGCAGGCTCATGCAGATTCAGCATCGAGTTCAGATGCACAAAATATTCAAAGTACGGCTCCAAAACGTCGAAAGCTCTTATCAGGAGCTGCATCCCGCAAGGCGCATTTGGTAGATTAAAATGGACAGACGCTTCACCCTACCAATTATAACAATATTGCATATTCTAGCCACAATCCTAGGACAATGATGGTAATAATTATAATTGTTTGGTATATTGATTAATGTAATTATTTCAATGTCAAACCAATTAATCATGCAATATTGTCAACATGGTTACTAATTGATATCATATATCTTGTACTAATCATGTTCAATTTTTTTTTTAATTATTAGGATTCTAGTGATGATGAGACCTACCTACCATCTTCCATTACACCCCACGACAATGTCAAATCGAGAGAAGACTGAATTAAGAGAAAAAATCTAAGAGGAACGATTCAATTCCTGCTATGTCCAGATTCAGCAATTAGGAATGACTACAACAATAGTAGTTCTTCACAAGCTGCCAATGGAGGAAAAAAAACAGAGATTGGTATGGATGATTAATTAAGGGATATCACTGCCATGGAGACAATGTGTTTAGATGCATTCCAAAACGATGATCAGCTAGGGGATGATGCTCATATCGCTGACACTTTTTTCGAAAGCCTTAATTTGCTTCCACCACCCCTCTCTTTAGAACTGGGGGTCAGTCAAAGTCTAACCAGTTGGGGATAACAATGTTACTGTACAACTTGAAAGCAAATTTTGGCTTGTCGAATGCATGTTTCTCGGAAATTTTGAGGTAAGTTACCATAAAGTACTCCCTTATATAAATTTGAAATATAATCAGTACACTGCAATGAACATTACAAATGGTAAATTTTATGAAAGTTAATAATTATATCAGCATTAATGTACATTTATTAATATATTTTTCCATGATCACAAACTACATGTTATTCAAAGATAAGGTTCTTCCGAGTGATAATGTCTTTCCTAGTAGCTGCGAAGAGGCAAAGAAATTGTTGAAAATGTTAGGTGTTGAGTACATATCATATCATGCATGTCGAAATGATTGTATTCTATATAGAGGAGAATATGCAGACAAAGATATGTGCCTAAAATGTGGGCATGACAGGTATGATAAATAAAAAAAGAAGGGTAAATCATGTACTGGTCCTCCTTTTAATATATTGAGGCACATGCCTATAATCCCAAGGATTCAAAGGCTCTTTCTTTGCAAATAATTAGATATGTTGTAGGGATGGCATGCCTCACACAAAAGTGAGTTGGGAGTTATGTTAATCCCAACTGATTCAATAGCCATGAAACATATAGAGGATACATGGCCCAAAAAATTCAAGGATGAAGTACGAAGTCTATGACTCAGCATAGCCATGGATGGCGTCAACCCATATTCCCTCTAGAACACCAACTATTTTGTTTGACCTGTATTAGTGATCAATAACAATATCCCCCCATGGTTTTCCGTGAAGAATGAACATCTTATGTTGGCTCTCATAGTCCCTGGTAGAAGACAAGTGAAGAATATGGATGTCTTATTACAGCCATTGGTAGATGAATTGAAGGAATTATGGGATCGGATAAATGTATACGATGTATCAAGACCCTTCGCAGCAAAGAGGATTTTTACGTTGTATGGCATATGTGCTTACATGACACATGGTTATCCAGGCTTAGGAGTTTTCTCTGGTAAATTACATGTTTAATTTATTGATTTGTTTATATACGTAACAATATTCTTTCACGTATTAGTTATTTAATTCGTTTTAATATTTGTTCTGATCTTTATGATATTCTTTAACATTCCATGCATATTAATTGTATACAATAATCTCACAGGTCTTGTAAAAAAAGGGTATTTTGGATGTAAATGTTTTGGACCTTCTCTGAAAGCTAGATGATCCAAGGACCTACGAAAGCCAGTGTATGATTACTCCAGGGGATTCCTCCCAGAAGAACACCCTTACAGAAGAGCAGCATCAGCTTTCAATGGTAAACGAGAGAGAACCCAAAGGCCTCCAATAACAACACCAGCTAAATGGCTTAGAGCATATGAGAGAGAGAAGGATAAGGAGTTCATAGAAATGTTCGATTCAAATGGGGAAACTCTGTTCGATGATCTAGAATTCTTCGACACCTATGTTGAGAAATTTCCCATTGGGATGAAAAGGAAATCTATCTCTTATAACCTCCCATATTGGGAGCATCTTAAGATTACCCACTTATTAGATCCCATGCATATATTTAAAAATGTTTCATCTTATTTATGGAGGCACATATAATCGAAACAAAGTGACACATTGGCTATTAGGAAACATCTTATTACTTCAAAAACTAAAAAGAAACATTAGCCAAGACGATTAGAAATTGTGGGATCAGAGGTAGGCGTTGGTCCCCCTAATTCATGGTTTTTTACAGAAGGTGATGTCCCATGGATTTAAAAAAAATATGATATTTCTTTGGCAAAGGAAGTTATAATGGGTGTGAGGGTGCCAACTTCATACGTGTCTTCACTATGGCGCTGCTTCACCGTGGATGACCATTTGTCGAGGCTGAAATTGCATGACCATTTGAATCTTCTAAGAGTACATATAATGTCAAAAGCATGATTTTGTTATTTGTTATATTAATAAATTTTATCCCATGCGGGGATCATAAAACATAACTAATTTTGTATTTTATTGCACGTGTTTATAACTTTGCAGTGTCATTATCCTTTTTTCGTGCATGGGTGTGTGAAACATGAATTCCCTCAAGACCTAGGACGTGCCATATTTAATAATCTGCATTTGTACGTTGGATCGCGTCAAAGGAGATTCATGTGGCTAGCATTCCATGGTGGTGTCAAGAGATAGTTGAGATTGTTTGTATGTTTGAAAAGGAACTGTCGATGAGTTTCATGGACTTATAGGTTCATCTTCTAATCCACCTAGTAGATGAGCTTGAATTATTTGGGATGGTTTCATGTCGTTGGATGTTCTTCTTAGAGAGGTATATGAATAAATTGAAAGGTTTTGTTCGAAAAAGGGCAAAAACCAAGGGGTCTATGGCAGAGGGGTACATATCGTATGATTCTTTCTATTATGACAGTGAGTACATCAAGCAGATCGACAACAGACCAGGTGTGGTGATTTGGGACGATGAAAGGGATGAAGACAACAGAGAAGGGGAGTTGCTCCAAACGAGTGGAAAAGAGTGCCTAATAAAGAGTAAGCAACTTATAATTTTTCAAATTTACACAAAGTTAATATTCATGTTGAACTTCGATATAATGTATATTTTGATCTCTAAGAACTATATAATGTCGGTTTGATTTTATCAGCGAATGCAAAAATTGAAGCAATCAATCAATTCCTTCTTTACAATTCCGAGGCGATACAACCGTGGGTCTCATTGTATGAAAAAATAGGATGAAATGGGATAGTGATAGGAAATAATTCAAACGGTTGAATGGTATAAGTGTGCCTTACCCTGATCATTTAAAATAAAATATGCCAAAAATATGCCCCAAAAGTTGTGTTGTTGACCAAGTCAGAGAGAAATTCAGTGCAATTGGTCGTTACCCGCGTGCTGAAGAGGATGCGCTAAACATAGGGATTGGGTGCAACAAATCGGTAATAATATTTTTAATTTATATGTAAATTTGAAACTTATAAGACATCTATATTTCATATTTTAACTGTTGGGTTATTATAAGACACATGACACTATGATTTTTTTATCCTTTTTATAATAGGTGCATTTGTTCCCATCTATGTGTGCATATGGACACCATTTTCGCACAAAAAATGCTGATGTTGGAAGCATCACACAAGATTGTGGATTGGAAGTCAAGTTTGATCAATCTAGTCGATCTAGCCACCGTGAGTACGAGGGACGTTAGGTTACGTTGGAAAGATACAAGAGATCATTGAAGTGGATTTCTCTTCTTTTTAATGTGTTATTTTTAGGTGCAAGTGCTGGGACACCTTCGATCGGAAAAATGTAAAGGAAGATTGTGATAGTAGGCTGATTTGTATCAACTCTAGAAAGATGTCAGATGAAGCTAAGGAGCCCTATGTTTTCCCCAAACACTGCAACCAGGGGTTTTTTTACCCTAATGTGTTGGATAGGGATTGGTGGTTCGTATTGACACATGACCCTAGATCAAAACATATTTTTTAGAACAATAGTGTTATCATGCCATGAGAGTTGGAAGATAATGAAGGTGATCATGAGAACTAAGAGTGGAATGGTACATGTGTTATTTCATCAATATTTATACTTTTTAAGATGGGTTTTTCGAAACATTATAATATTTATCTTGAATTAATTGGTAATTTGCATTGTGTTAATGTTAAAATCAATATTTCACTTGATAATTTGCAATTATGTTGATCTCAAAAACAATGGCATACTATATAAATTAATTTATTTTTTTTGTATCTACGATCATAATAAAATAATGATAATTCTAAAGTACATGAATTTATTTGCATTATTTTCTAAACTTTATTATGTTACAATAATTCATATTATTCTAGATTTATTATTTTACAATTATTCAAAATTTTACAAATTTACAAATTTAAAAATTTTAATAAAATCATTTCACATTAATACAATTAAAATTTTACAAATATTTTACATACAATTACAATTAAAATTATATTTACAATTAGACTTAGAATTAGAATTAAAATCACAATTACAATTTTACAATTTCACATACAATTACAATTACAATTTTAGAATTTTACATACAATTACAATTACAATTACAATCAATTCACAGTAATACAATTAAAATTTTACAAATATTTTACATAGAATTAGAATTAGAATTAACATTATATATTAACATCATCACAACACAAACATCAAATATACATCTCATGCCAATTAACTCATGCTATCACATACACATTTATCTGCAAGCTGCACATTAAATGAACATATCTAACATGACCTAACAATATACACATCATGATGATCACCAACATGTCACATTAAGTACAACTGCAACATGAACATAAAATACATGGACTATATATAACTATATATATATATATTGTCAAAAATATACAACTGTAATATAAATGTCATGGATTAGCTCATGGTACAACATCAATAGCAGTACTAGTCGAGGCATGCCCAGTCAATGGTGCATCCTCGACGGTCGATGGTCCAACCTGCTCATACTCATGAGTACTGTTGGATGCTGTAGGCTGCTAACTGGATGTGGCTGATGGTCCAGCCTACTCTCCATGACGACTGATGCTAGATGCTAGTGGAGGCTGCTCATCTGGTGTAGCGCGAGGTGAACGATCATAAGATGATGAATCGCTGCTCGCGGACTATCGATCATGTGCTACATCTCGACCACACCTATAACGTGCAACGGTTGTCCTCAGCCACATAACTAAGGTCATAGCTCCTACGACATATCACATCAGGCTATACATGTCACGCGGCATGCCTCTCCACATATGTAACAACCTACCATTGGCCTGTATGTCTCTCATATTAGTGGGCGTGATGCCCACCTCAACAATCAATGCAATGAGTTGTTCACCAAACTCCATCGGCTTGTATCTACTATCAAGCCAACCGCACCTAGCAAAAGGCGACATCGGCGCATCAGCAGGAGCAATTCTCTCTACACCGACATCCTAATGATCCCCAACATCTGGCATGCCCTGATCGTCATCGGGATCCACACATGGATCAGGTGGTGGTGTAGGCATGTCCTCCCCATCAAAATACCCAATGTCTACAAAATATATACAAGTACACAACAATAATTAGACAATTTCATTACACAATTTAATAAAAACAAGTTAAAGAACATGTTAGAATAAGTTTAAATAAAACATGAATATTACCTCTACCATCTAGCAGCTCATCAACTGTGAAGAGGATCTTGGCACACCCTCACCAATACAAACCCGCATAAGGACAAGGCACCATAATGAAGGGATTCTCGTCAACACTGGCTAGCAACTCCAATGCATCATTCATTATCCTCACTGGAAACACAGTCTTGCCCCTCCTAGGCTTCATCTTCCCCCACATGTGCATATGTGCCTTGAACATCGGCCTATGAGCTTACCGAAAAACATTAGGCCTCCTCTATGGAAACCTCTCAAAAAACAAAAAATAAAATCTTTGAAGCAAAAGGTAAGTTGACCCTCCCTTGAGCATGAGCATGACATCTATCTAAGGTTGTACAGAACTGCCGCAAAAAAATGCAAACCACCTGACAAGCCGTGGCTCCTGTACTAAATAATCAATATAATATAAAAGCGAGCAACTAATATGTTTCCCGTCACTGGTGTTGTGTGAAATTGTTGAAATTAGAAGTGAGAGGCACCTCACCTCCTAACTACCAAATGCACCAATATGTAACTGACCTCCAGAGACCTGAAAATCTGAAGGAGACAATATATCCTCTCCAATGTATCTCTGGGAGTAGACTAACTGACTCCCTACTGCATAGCCAGCTAGAACCTCTGGAAACGTGGGAAAATCCACCCCTCTCCTCGATAGCCCTATAATGAAGTATATATTCTCCTCAGTGGTTGTGTACCACTGGTTATGACCAACCCAGAAAGCCTGTCAGTGGGCATTCCACCTGCGGATAAGATGTCTTAAAAACAAACTATGGCCCTTTAGGGAAGTAGCCTCCTCATAGAACTTGAGGAGGCCTACCTGCCTTAGGAGACCCTGGGTAGCTACTGTAATAGGGTGAGGATACACATCTCTCTCCCTCTCTCATGCCTCCCACAAGCGAACCATGTTATACTGGTCCGCCTGTTGTTGTTGTTGTTCCCCCTCTTCTCTCCCTTCATGTCTCTAAATGATTGACATATTAAAGACATTTTTTTTATAAAATGAGACATGTAATTAGAAATATACATATATAATGTTTTTTTGGAAAAACAAAAACAAAAAAAGTCGATGCGCCAAAAAAAACAGGCATGCACCGGTACTGGTGCTTCTTTTTATGGAGCGCACCAGCAGCGGTGCACCGAAAAATATTCCACGCACCGACGATGATTCTCCTGCAAATTTTCAGTGCACCATTGACTATGTACAATGTCAGAAGTGTGGTGCACTGACTAAAATCTCCACCCTGGGGCATATAGTTAAGTCAACACACTGACCTCCTGTCATCATTACATAGTCAATGGTGCAGTATTTTACCAGGCTGCATTGTTGACCCTGTCGAAATACGGAATGTGGTGCGCTGACAAAAATACCCATCATAGGGCAGATATTTTATTCAACACGTCGTGTTTCCGCTATTCCTCCTAGTCAATGGTGCGGTTGGGTAACCGACTGTGCCGCACTTTTTTAAAAATTTTAAAATAACACGGTGCGCCTTCGGTACTACCCCAGAATCGGTGTGGATACTGTTAGCACCAGTTTACCAGGCCGCACCATTGACCCTATCAAAATGTAGAATTCGGTGCGCTGACAAAATTACCCGCCCCGGGGCATATATTTAAGTCAACGCACCGCGTTGCCGCTATTCCACATGGTCAACGGTGTGGCTGGATAAACGACCACACCACACTTTTTAAAAAAATTAAAAATAACACGGTGCGCACTGATTGCGGTGTGGCCTGTAAATTTACAGGCAGCACCTCGAACCAGTGCGAGCCGAACGGCTTGAGCACACTGCGCGACAATTTTTTTTTCTTTTAAATGGTTAATTTTAAGGTTATTTGAAATTCGAATTTGCTAAAAGGCTTAATTATGGAAAAACAAGAAAAATACATGTACATTTGGTCGTCGAGGAGGCATATTGGCTGTAGAATTTGCAAAAGAAAATTTTCCCACCGTTTTGCAAAATTCAAGCTGGAGATTGGTGGGCAATGCACAACAACAATGCGTGCAATGGATGCAATGGGAGCACCAATGTCAGGGTGACTCAGACAAGGATAAATTTCACCGGTGCTTGAGAGCTCTAGAGCACTGAGAAAAGTGAAAAATGCAATTTTTTGGCCATAATTTTTTTTTTATTTAACCCTGTTTCAGTGCGCGGGGTTTTTATGGGCGCACCGGTGCGTTTTCTTAAGACCACACCAAGCAGTTTCTATTTTTGTGCAATTTTTTATGAGGCACCAGTGCGGAAGATTTGTAAAGCACTGGTGCGCTACAGTAATACGACGCACCGGGCGGGTGTGTACAGAGCGCACGGTGTCTGGTGTGCCAATGTTTTGTGCGCACCGGTGCTTTCTCTTGTTGAACACACCGGTGTGGTTTACTATGATAAGTGCACCAGATGAAAAACATCCACAAAAACCTCCGCCTGCCAACCTCCTCTAGTATCCTCCACTAGAAACAGATGTCTGGGGTATTTTTATAAGGGGTTCCTCAAAAACATCCGCTAGAGGGTATTTTCCTTGTAGTGGATGTTTGTACGATGGTTATTGTTGTGGCTCATTTGCAATATCCTTTATTTTTAATTTTCAAAAATACAAAAAAATAGAAAATTATCAAAATATATGTTAAAGTATAAATTTTCATGTACTTTAGCATATAAATGCAATATTCGCTACATTGATTTTAAAGTTTAATACTTTAAACCTTTGTGGAAGCAATTCCCAGTGCACAAACTAAATAATCAACATGTTATGAAGCGGGATCTGATGATTCATCAGACAGGGAATAAAAGTGTCAACCTATGGGCACTTTCAGAGAGTGGGTTAATGAGGAGGGTGCCTCCGCAGTTGACCCAGTTGACTGTGGGGTCGATCCAGATCAACAGTCGAGATTCACTGCGGGGGCATGAACCCAATGAGCTCTCTGTACGTCGAGACCTCCCGCAGTGACGTAAGTAAACAGTTGGTGACAGCTATCATCCACGTCAGAGTATTTTTAACATTCTTTTGACGCGTCTTTTCAGAATTTAAGTCTTAAGCCCGCGCCACCTATTTAAGATGGATTCTCATTTTTGTAAGGTTATTATTGTTAGTTTGTATCTGAAATTTTGTTTGCACTATATCTTTCCCTATTGTCTGCCACCTTGTCAATTTTCTATCACCCCAAGCTGAATCATGGCCAAGCTGCCATCCCTTTCAGGTTCTTCCAGTCACATTCCTCTCATGGACACTGAGAGGGACATCCAGGATATTATATTTTATCTAGACCACCTTTCATTTTATCAACAGGTTTTCTTAAACAATAAAGCCTCTCCAATTTACACCACCATGGTTAAAACTGGTGTATTGTCCGCATGCATCCCAAGAACGCACCTTTTTCCTGAATTTGTGTATTGTCTAGTGTCTGTCATGTACCTAGGAATGTGTTTTGTAATGAATTGTGAATGAGAAAATGTTCCGCAAGTCTCAGCCCAATTAATTAGTCAAGCTTTGTGTTACCCTGAGTCAGAGTCGTATGTCCAATTCAATGATGATTCGTTGATGGCAGATTATGATAGGCTTGCACGTCAAGAGTTCAACCAATTCATATTTTTCCTGAAGCCAAATTCAAAGCATTTTGCACCTGACAACAAAGAATTCTCCATGGAGGTTTTTTATGTAGAAGTCAGACCACTGCTAAGGTGCATTTCAAATATTTTTGGAAAATACGATGACAGTACAGTAAACAAATCAGTTATGGGAATGTTCGCCTTGATGATGAAGCCAAGAGTATTGTTGGATATTGCTTCTTATTGGCAAGAAGCTGCCAATTCCCAGCATATGATTTTATCACTAACGAGTTCATTCAGGTTGCCCTCTCTTGTTATTTATCTGTTTTTATATCAAAATGTAGAAGAATTCATGCATCTGGGGTTAAATATAATGGATATGAATAAGAAGAGGCAATCAATAGTATTTTGGACGGACATAGTAAGGAAAGAACATAATGAGGTGGGTCTGTGTGATTTTGCAAGTCATTTTATGTCTACTACATATAATATTTTGAATGGAATCTTTCTCCCATGCTTCATGTCGAAGGCTCAAGAGTTCTTGCAGCTGGGGGCAAGTTGTAAGTTTGGTGATTTGTATGTCTTTGAAGATTATTCTAAAATTAGACTCTATGGACCTAGTGTAGAACCTTATAGGCTTCCAATATTTGTGCCCATGAGATTATTTGGTTTGCAATTCATTAGGAAAATTTTAAATGTTGATCAAATACATTTTGTGCCTGTGAAGAAATGTCATATGTTTAAATTGCCAATTATTGTTGGTCCTTTTATAGTTAATATGAGATAGGCAACTGATGAAGTCACTAAGATGTTCGATGAAATGCACCTACTGTTGGGAGAGAAGTGGGCTTATGACCCGTATAGTGTGATTTCTAATAGGAGAATTGAAAATGGGTATTCAGCATTCATTCATGAAAGCAGACCTGATATAGGAAAGATGGAAAATAAGGTTTTTGTAGGTTTAGTGAGCTCAAATGTACAAACTCCTGTCATATCAGAGAAGTCAAATAAGATAGGTAAAGAAGCAGTGATTGATTCAGAGGATGAACAACAAATAACTGAAAAAGAGAACAAAGCGCAATCATGATTATGTAGATGCTCAACCTGGTTTCTCACTACAATTGGGAGATGAGAAAAATGTCCCTGCTTCACCAAGAAGACATGAAAGCACTCAGGAACAAGTGCCCTTAATTAAATAAATGTTTTCTCAAGTTTCAAAAAGAAATCAGAAAATGAAGGCAAGCATGGAGGTTCAAGCTGAGTACCAGATAACCCCAGATCAAACCAGACTTCTAACTTCAATGGATCTTGAAAAGAATCAATTTAAGATTGCCCTTTCACATTCTTCTGATATGTCTATTAGTTCATCCAATAATTTTAATACTTTGAATCTAACTGTAGATGTAAATAAAATTCCATTGCTTGAAAAAGTAAATCTACATATGCAAACATGTCAACTGATTGCGAATGACTTGTCCAAAACCAATGCAATGGCACTCAAAGCTAAAAATATGCTTGGCAAAGTGATCAAGCAGTTGAATTTGGAGAAAGCAAATTCCAGGGCTTCAAAAATCTAGAATGAAGAGCTTAAAAATATTATTGTGAAGATTGGGGTAGATCCCAATGACAAGTCTACTGTATAGAAGCTGGTGCAAAGTGTCGAATTAGAAATCTCTGTGCTGAAGAAAAAGTTGAAGTTGCCTACAGGAGAACACTCTATGGCAACAGAAGTTGCAGAAGTAGAAAATGAGAAAGAGAAACTTCTTCAGCAGCTCTTGCAAAAGGAAGAAGAAACCAGCAAATTGAAACAAACTGCATTATCATTACAGAATGACATTGAATCTCCTACTTTTACTTTTGTTTTTCCATCTGGTGATGAAGATCCAGTAGCACAAATATATCAATTGACCACTGAATTGGAGATAGCAGAGAGAGATTGCAAAAAGGCACAAGTTTATTTGGAGACAGCAACAAAGATCATACAATCCAAAGAGGGAGAAATCAGTAAATATATAATAGATTTCCAAACTGCTACTAATGAGATTAAAAATCTCAAGGAAAAATTGAAGGGAAGCATATCCCTAATACAGGATAAAGATATCATCTGGAATGATATCATTGAAGAAATGAAAGAAACTTGGGGTTTTCTAATTGTTGTAGCAGAAGAAATAAGTATCATTAGAGATTTTGAGGAACAAGTTATGATAGACAAGCAAAAAACAATTAACAGAGCTGTTTGGGCAAGAAATTTTATTGATTTCATTGATTCCAAAACTGATCAAGGGTTGGAATAAAATGAAATTAAAGAAAAGATTTTATATGCTGTGGAAATTAATAAGATGATTGTCAAAAATGATTGCAGGAATTCTACAGAGAAGAAGTTGATTGAGCTTAAGGAAGAAGTGAGCCAATTTGACAATTTATTTGACAAAAGAGCTAGAGCAAGTTTTCCATCATGCTGGGGTCTTGGAGGTAATCTTTTATCATGGGATTCTTATGAACTCTTACTAGTGTTGGCAAAAAGAAAAGTGGAAATACTCATGAAAAGACTCAAATTCTTAAAGGGGCAACAATGATCAATTTCCTTCAAAGACATTTTCAGCTGTTATGGTTAGTGAAAACTTTATTTACATAGGGGGCATCATTCAAAAGAATCATTGCCTTTAGATTGGAATATCACAAGTTGGTTCATTCACCTAAGACAAACATTGAGGTATGGAATAAATGTAGAGCCTGGATGACAGATCTACCAAAGGATCCCTCAACTTCAAAAAAAGATAAATTAACCAGTCAAGGAAATGCAACAGCAGCATCATCAATTCATATTCAACAAATAGATTAGGATTTAAGTTTCATGTTATTTTCCTCTTTTAAAGATAATGTAATTGTAATAAGACATTTTTGATGACATGTAATAGGTAGTTGACGAAGTCCTAAGTAGTTGAAGCAGTTAGGATTAGTTCCAGCAGTTACAAACTGATTTCTATTGTATTTAAAGAGATAGAAAAAAAAGAAAAAGGTTCTGAGTTTTGGACCTTCAGACTGCAATTTTTTTACTCAGTTTTCAAATTATTAATGAATGAAAATCAAGTTTCTGGCATTTGTTGATATTGATATGTTTTCCATTTTACATTGTGTATTTTATGTTCTTGAATAAAATGAAGTAATGAAGCTACAGGTCTCTTTTTACATATGTGAACAAGAGTTGAAATCCTTAATGGGCGCTCCTTCATTTTAAATAATCTTTTGTCATATAATTCTTCTGAAGTTTAAAGCGATAGATATTTTTTATCAGCATATCAATTTAAGCTTCCTTCCTTCATATTCTTCTCATCATTCCATTTGATATCATAAAATAATGGCATTGCAAAGCGTTTATTGCATTTGATTCTTGAAGGTTTAATAACAGAACATTTGAAGGTGGTTAAGCAGAGACCTTTCATATTAAAATTTTGTGACATACATGTATAAATGTCTTAAGCACTGATTCCTTAATACAGCCAAGGGATTGTCTCTTAAGGTACAACAATTATCATGATCGTGATGTTTATTTTTAATATTAAATCATGATATTTATTAAATATTATGTATTGGTAATTGTAAAAATTTGTAATTGTAATTGTAATTGTATGTATCGTGATTGTAATTGTAATTTTAATTGTATGTAAAATTGTAATTTTAATTGTAATTGTAATTGTAATTGTAATTTCAATTGTATTGTGAAATTGTAAAATTGTAATTGTAATTGTATGTATTGTCAGGATTCAATTTTATTAAAATTTGAAAATTTGTAAAATTGTAAATTAATTGTCAATTTTGAACCATAACTAACGTAAGTAAAATTTATACCATACATATTATGAAATTACCATAATTGTAAATTTGTAAATTTGTATGAATATAAATCATTGTAAAATAATAAATCTAGAATCATATGAATTTTTGTAACATAATAAAGTTTAGAAAATAATGCAAATAAATTCAGGTTTAGAATTATCATTATTTTATCATGATCTTACATACCAAAAATAATAGTATACATTAATACATTTTTTTAAATTTTGAAGATATCTTCACACACACATATAATACGGTGCATTTATTTAAGTAATAATATAGTGAAAAACCATTTAAAGCAATCAAGTAGTTGTATTATTTTAGGATTTGACATTAAAAAAAAAATAACTTGATACAATTCATTGCTTTCAAGATCAACATAATTAAAAATTATCAAGTGAAATAATTTTAACATTAACACAATGCAAGCCAATTAATTCAAAACACATATTATAGGGTTTGCAAAAAAAGAGTCTTAGTTATAAGGTTAAGTCCTCTTCTTTATAAAAACCCATCTTAAATAGTATAAATGATGAAATAACACATGTACCATATCACTCTATGTTCTCATGATCACCCTCATTATCTTCCAGCTCACTTGGTATGATAACAATATTGTTTTCAAAAATATGTTTTGATCTAAGGTCATGTCTCAATACGAACCACCAATCCCTATCCAACACATCTGGGTAAAAAAAACATATGGTTGCAGTGTTTGGGCAAAACATAAGGCTCATTAGCTTCATCCCACATCTTTCTAGAGATGATACATATTAGTCTACTATCATTATCTTCCTTTACATTATTCCGATCGAAGGTGTCCAACTACTTGCACCTAAAAATAACACAATGGAAAGAACACAAGTCCACTTCAATGATCTCGTGTATCTTTCTGACGTAACCTAATGTCCCTCATACTAGGTTTTGATCACGGTGGCTAGCTCAATTAGATTGATCGAAATCGACTTCCACTCTACAGTCTTGTGTCATGTGTCCATCATTGGAATTTTATGTGCGAAAATGGTGTCCATATGCCCAAATAGATGGGAACAAATGAACCTAAAAATGGTGTCATTGTCTAATAACCCAACTGTTAAATTATAAAATATAGATGTTACATTTCAGAGGTGCATTATTAAGTTTAAAATGTACATAAATATATTATTACCGAGTTTATGCACCCAATCCCTAATTTTAGTGCATCCTCTTCAGCATGCGGGTAATGACCTGTTGCACCGTATTCTCTCTGACTTGGTGAGTAACCCAACTGTTGGGGCATATTGTTATCACTGGAAAATCGTACAAGAAAAGGTGACATTATTTAATGTCAAGCAGAAGGATTTACAGGGTTGAGAGACATTAGATAATCTGAAAGTATTTAAAAATCTCTAAGGTCTAAGGAAAAATCAAATTGTGTACAAGAAGGACTATTCAAATGTGCCTTTGCACGCAAAAGTCTTTGATAACTGTGCCTTTACGCACTTTTTTTCTCCAAAATGTGCGCAATACTAGGAGTGGCGAAAGTCACTTTCCGGGACCACAAGGAACACTCCAAGACATTGATTTCACACTTGAGGCTGCCTAAGGACAGCCACCCAATCCTCCTTAGGACATCAAGGGAGCACACAATGGAATAAATGTGGTACACAATGGAATCACCCTCCTCTCTTGAGTCACTATCCACAATGTATCAAGAGAGGGAAGGAAGATTTGAATTCTACTATAAAAGGCCACCAAGAGATTAACAACATGAGAGCACATTGTTATGATGGCCAAAATTCCCCAAGCAATACTAGCCGTGTGTGATCCAGAGCTGAGATAGAGGGGAATCCGTTGTTGGCCATCCAACAACCCCAGTCCACCATAGTAGAGATAGGGATAATTTGTGCCAAGGCATCTCGAAAGTAAAGACATCCTTGCATCGGGACTTAGAACCCCTAGTTCTAAGGGCCCCTTGGCAAGTGGGTTAAAGTTTCATCCTCATTCCTACCAACACTCAATAAGAGGGGACATAAGAGCCACCATTTGGATTATTGAATTTTTTTTACTCTATTTAGAGTTTTTGTGTTATTTGTTTTAGTTTTAGTTTAATTTTTATGTTTGAATATGCATGATATTTCTCTATCTAGTATGTTTAAGTTTGAGCATGTTCCACTAACTTGCTTAACTCCATATCTGTGACCAATAACTTAAGAGGGAAAACAATACCCCTTAAGTTGGTGTGATTTCGTACATACGTGCACCAAACACACTAACACAGGATTGGCGACTCCACTAACTTTTATTTCCAAGTTTATGTGGTAGTGCATTTTTGCAAGACCTCCATATTTACTGTGGAGTTGGGTTGGAATTGACCCCTTTCTCTCCTTCATTTCCTTGTTCACCCCTAGTGAAAGACTGAAGTAGAAGAGCTCCAAAAAATTACATTGCAGGAATTTGCGTGCATTTCTCACAGACAGACGCGCGTTCAGATTTGACTTGCACGCAGAAATCGCGCATGTGCAAGTCTTTTGCACGCAAAAAACAGAATGATAATTTTATCTAACAATTCCATCTTTTCCTGCTTGTAAAGAGTGACTGGCAACCCATAATACATCTGCCAGAACTGGTTGAGGTGCCCCGCATCTTGCTAAACCTCACTCTTAGCTTCTTTTTGAAGGCTTGGTGTTAGTTTTATTTCAAGTTGATCTTTGCAAAGTTAACACATAGTTTAAGTAGGAGGCAAATTAAATTTCATTCCGAAATAATTTATGTTTTGCAAATTTAGGTACCAAAACACCTAGATAATTAGCCAAAGTGAGTGGCCCCAGTCTACACATGCTTAGCTAGTTCTTTTTCTATTGTAAAAGTCATTAGTTTAGTTCAATTTTTGCACTAGGATTTCGAGACCAGGATCAAATTATCGATAGAAGAGAAAGTAATATTTGTTGTCTTTGCACCCTCTAGTGATCCTAGGAAAGAATATGAATACTCTCTATTCACAACTCACCATCTCCCTATAGTTGATCACATAGATTAACTAGGAAAAATTGAAAGCGGCCCATATCTGCGCATGTTTTTATTTTAAGCAAGGAACAATAGAACATAGTTTAAATAGCATATTTTGAAAAGGATCACCGCATATCCACACATTCAAACTATGTGCTTGTTCACTTTTTTCTCACACACATCCAAACACTAAGCAAAGCAAAGACACCTAAAACTAACTTAACAAAACTCACTAAATTCTCCCCACATGGGCCACAAAAGAATTTATAGTCTAAGTTAGGATCAAGGGGGTAGGCATCCAATAAGCTGCCTTGATCATTATTCATCTTGAAACATAGAAGTTGATTGTTTAGGTAACTTTCAAATCCACCTATTATCCCATGGAAAAGAGAACCCGAGCATGGCAAAAACCCGATTCAGAGGGGGTTAGGCTTAGGTGCAGTGCATGTGGTATCAGTTGGGGCTACCTGACCCAATTGATACTCAGTACTGTTAGCTGAACTACCAAGAATCCCAAGACTCGAACACTCATGTGGGATGGTGGTACTTTGTGGCCAAAATTAGGGCATCCTTTCCCTATAGGTGATGGTGCAGGCAAGCACTAGATTCTCTACCCTTACCTTGGTGGATTTTCTTTGACTGGCTAGGGGCATCACCGGCTCTTACAAGATGTTGTGCCAGCATTCGCAGGATATCTTCTCAAGGCCCAGTTACATTTGAGTGTGTGAGGACGATTAGGTCTTCTAAGATTTGAGTCTCATACACAAACAAACAAAAACCATATTTTTTGATTGACTGATCACATAGGACTAATTAAAGGGAAAAATATTTTATTTTCACTTTGTTTTATGTATGCGATCGGAATTTTTCTTTGATTATAATCTCTATCCTATCAAATTTTTCCAAAGCCATACCTAGTTGATGCCATAATGAACTCAATAGGACCTCGTCGATCTAGACATCTTTTTGACCTCACCCCATTACAAGGAGGGGTTCCAGGTCTTTCGCCATTTAGGCATCAAAGACGGAACACTACCACCATTATTGGTTCATCCTTTAATGGGGAATATTTAGTTGGGAACCCTAGTCGGTCCCCCAATGCCACACCACACACCACTCCTCCCACAACCCTTAGAGGGTAGAGGAGTGATACCCATTCGAGAAGCCAGGTGAACGCACAAAAAGGTACGTCGTAGATAAACCCTATTCCTAACCACAACATTGTGTTTTCACAAGTCACAATGGATAAAACCTCACAAACACCTTTTCTAGCTTCGTTAAATCTACCATTTAACTAAGTTGACAAACAACCCCATTGCACACAACCCCATATAGACTCCCATGCCCAAGAAGCTCCCTTCGGACATTCTATAGTTTGAAGGAAAGCAAGCAGAAGACCCCAGAAATAATGTTATGACTTTCCACCTGTGGTGTTCTTCGAACAACATCGTTGATGATACTATTCGACTAAGACTATTTCAACACACTCTAACTGGAGTGGCAGTGAAATGGTATGTGGAGCAACCCTCTGCTACACATGGAACCTTTAGCACCCTCGCCACTGCGTTCCTAACCTATTTTCAGTTACCCATCCACCATGATTTCGGAATGGAATTACTGACCCACTTTAGGCAAACCCCCACTGTCCATATCTTAGACCATCTCCATGAATGTCTGCAGCATCGTATTTTGTGCAAAGCCAAACTCGACGATCGAGTTCTGTTAGACCTGTTCCTGAAAACTCTCACCGCAGAGATTTCAAAGGATGTGGTGCAAAAAATTTCCATATCCGAAGAGGACGCCATCAGTAAGGCCCAATAGCTCGATCTAATCTATACAAATTCAGGGTATATTTACAATATCCTGTCGAATACCCCGTGCCTGCAAACTTACAAAGAATTTCCAGGTGTGTCGAAATCTGCAGACAGTTTAATTGGGTCATTGACCCAAAATCACCCAAGCAACAACAGTCAATACCCCGGTTACACATATGATTCTACCGAGAACATACCACAACTATGCTACCAAATTCATCACATGCCTCCACAAAATTTGACCAGTAGGGCATCATCATATCACCATCAGCATGGAGGACCCTATCCTACAGCTTAGGGGACCCAGTACACAGATAGACATGCTAACAGAAGATCTCCCCCCAAACAACCATTTACAAACCAGGTACCACATTATGCTCAGCCCCTAGCACAATACCCACCCATGAATAATAATGCACAAGTGAACTTTGTGCAACCTCCTAAAACCAACCGCGCCAACCATATAACTAGGAGAACTATCCTCCTAATGCGGTAAAAAAAAAAGTAAAAACAAGCCTAAAGGAAATCCTAGACAGGGGGGAAACAACCAACAACGCCCTCCATGATCTCAGGCTGGATGCAATTCCAACCGAAATCAAAACTAGGAGCCAAGCAATTCCCAAAGGCAGAAAAAAAGGCCACCTCTTCAGACAAACCACTCTTGTTCAATCTGTGGTGTGTACGGCCATTACACTCACCACTTTCCAGACCTCCCTGATCTAAAGAAGCTACAGAGCCATGGACAAGAGGGATCCTCCCAGCAAGTTGCAGTCATGCAAGAACCTTTCCCCCATAAAGGGACAATTAGCATGTAGCAACAAACTCTCGACGACTCTGGAAAGAACAGCCATGAAATCTACATGACTGGCGAAGAAATGTTTTTTCAAACACAAAATCGAAATTATGATACCCCACCAGAAACCAACACGTCAAGGGCTAGTACCAGTGCACCAACAACACCTTTGACCATATCAAAGATTCATATTGAACCTTTGCCAAATATGGCAAAGGAACCAACTAGGCGAGTAGGAAACTATTCCAAAGAATCCCATAACTATAGCATTGTGGATGATCTATCTCAATCTCCCACCGCTATGTCAGATTTGGAGGTATTAAAGTCATGCCCAAAGTAGCAGAAAGCCTTACTTTCCGCATTAGGTGCCATTGACCCTGTCGATTCACATCTAATGGCTTTTGATTTAGATAAAGCCACCCCTCGGCTTCCTTCAATGGTCGCCTTCCAAATACCAGTGTCAATCCAAAACATTACCATTCATAAATGTATCATTAACGAAGGTGCATCCACATGCATCATGTCAAAGAACATTTGGCAAAAGTTAGGATCACCCGAACTAAAGCCATCAGACATCACGCTTAGAGCATACGATGGTTGCCCTTCGACCCCCGTCAATCTCTACCAAAACGCCGTAGTCTTCTTAGCTGGAAAGTCGGTCCTTATAAACATTGAAGCCTTGGATGCCCAGTTGGACTACAATATACTCCTTTGTCAGAGTTATATGTATGCCATGTTAGCCATCACCTCCTCTGTATTCCAAACTATGATGTTCCCCCATGAGGACCACATCATTACTGTCGACCAATTGATGCATAGAGAAAAGTGGCCTCTTACAAATACTGATGTCATTCTACCCTACGTAGACACATATGCGGATGCGTTTTCACGGTACCAAGGATATGGCCCTGGCCAGTTCAAACCGTCGTCCATCATAGGATTATTCCTAGGAGACCCCCCTATTATACTTGAGTGATCACCTAATGTCACATTGGCTCCAGTGTGCATGATGTCAACATCAAGCGCCAAAAATAGTCAGGACACGAACATGAGTAGTAATGACACTGAGCCCTTGGCCACGGTAGCCTCTCTAGCTTATGCCTCTTCCCAAACCCTTTTCCTCTACCCCCAGCTGGTTTCGTATCCCACCAGTTATTAGCCACGGTGGTGTTACAAAACATATCTTTTGCATTACCAGTTTGGTACCTCATCCTGTTGGACAAATAAGTCGTTCTTATGGACAAGACAGACCTCCCAAGTGTCCTACAGACAGCTAGCAACAAACAGGACAGATGCAAACTGCTTTCTCTAGATTATATGTAATTTAGAATTTTCTATGATGAAGAAAGGACCTACCTGTGATCCAATGCTAGTTGAATTCTTCTTTCCCGCCGCTCCAAGAAGTCACCTCGAAAGACCTGCAAGAAAAGACATGGAAAAGAATCAAAAGCACCTGCAACATATACTAATTCACAAATCACAAATCTATCTTAATGATCAATGAATTTAAGAAATAAGTCATTCAAGTAAATACACAAAAAAATTATTGAGAAAACGGTATTCATTTGTATTATCTTTAATAAAGAAGAGCCTTACAACCGTGTCCGCCTTGATGTCGTACAGGCCTTCCTGGGGTCCGAAATAGGCATTTCCTTTACTCTAACAAGCCTTGCACCCTCTAAGCTAAAATACACATGGGTGTGTAATCATTCCCACATAATGATCAGTTAAGAGAGTATGAGTCTCTACAACATTTCTCTTCAAAAATCTTCAAAGTCTAACTCACTAACTCTTTCACTATCCCACACACATTCTAACACTCTCATTCTCTCTAACCTTTGAAGCTGCACTATGGCTTCAATTTATAGGAAAAGAGAGGAGGTTATGGTTCCACATAAGAAGGGATAGAATGCTCTTTTGAAGGTATTGGGCTCCATAAATCAAGGGGTAGGCTCCCATAATGTAGGAATGAACATACATGATAGGAGCGAACCTTCGACTGGATAACTGCTTCTAGAAGCTTCCAAATTTGACTGTTGGGCTTCTAAATGTTACTTTCCGCCTTTGTTTTACCTTTTATAGGGGTCTACACCCTTAATGAAAAAAAAGTGTGTTTAGCTCCGCATGATTTAGAGAAAAAAAGTGCGGCACCACAGGAAATGTTAAGAGAAAGTGCGGTACAAGTGTTTTTAAGACTTTTATGAGCTTTCATCTCAATTTCAAGGCTTGACTTTAGGAACTTTGATGTTGTACACTTCCAAGGGAGTACTAAAACGTCATGGTGACAAATTTTAGTGTAACAAATTTCCCCCTAAAGTGTGAAGTCTAAGATCATTTGAAGAGTGATGTGCTTTATCATTTCAAGGATTAGCCTATGGACACCTCAGTCAGAACCCTGTAAAAACATTCAATGCAAATCATATATATATCATCACTGAGGTAGGCATTCCCATACTCAGATCAAAACTAACTAAACTTGTTCTGATACAAAAATGATTTTAATATTACATCAATATTGTAGACACAGCATGGATGCAGCCATCTGTAATGATAGTCTACTTCATAATGAATAATAAAACTGCTCACAGCCTGGATAGTGGAAACTAGATCCAGGGTCTTGATTTCTGCTTCTCGAACTAGTACGATTCTACCCATGCGATTAAATGTGTTGAAGTCGAACATGGTAGAATCCACTTGATTAGCAGTCAATGATGTGAATTGTTAACAAGTGTGAGAGAAACCACCAATAATGACAATGGCTCTCAAAGTACTCAGTACAATACATAAAATGTGAATAAGTGATATGAAGTCGAACATTTCACGGAATCATTCGATTGAAGGTCGATGATGCGACCTGTCGTCAAAGGTGAGAAACCTACCATTAAGGCATGCAGATTTCAAGGTACTGACGAATTCTAGATCAACTTCCTAGATGATGAGCTATCATTGATAGAAAGTGATCCGTCAGAAGCAAGCTCATGACAGGAAACCATAGATCAAGTTTTGAAGAAAATTTTATGCAAGGACTGACTCAAGAATGGTCAACGCGAATGGAGACAAATGTTTGTAGATGAATGGTTTGTTTGATTGTCCTCTTGAACACATAACGACACTACAAATGGTTTGGTGACAGTTTCCCTGAGCTAATACCCAGAAACCGGCTGAAGACCTTCAATTGGTTTGATTAACTGATAGGCAAAGGATTTTCCCAATCCAGGTAGAAGTTTGACAAAAAGTGTCGTGTTCAAGAGTGGTTTACTATTTTTAAATCAAAGTGTAACAAATGAATTAATTTTCTCTCTTTTCCCCACCATTTCTGGCAAGTACCTCTTTATTTTTGACAAGGTTGAGGAGGATAACATTTGCTTGTTTATAAGCTCATCCTTCGGATGAGTCCAACTTAGTTTAAAATTGAACCCTAAGAAGGAGTGGTCTGTTCCTCTTTGAAATTGACAAGTCCTTTACTATTAAATTTTAACGAGTCCAACATAGGCGAAACTCGGTGTTTTTCATTTTTAGGGAGTCAGAATAAAAAAACTTAAGAAAACTCCATGGGTGTACTTTTTCGTAAATTTAGTCTCTCAGGCCCGAAAAAGGATAAAATAATGCAGGAGAGAACTATATTGACCATGATTATTCAACGTATACCTTTTTTGTAAATAGTTCATTTCAGTCCAAAAAAGGGATAAACTTATACTGAAGGGACGACTGTTCATTTCCTTTAACGAGTTCGAATAGTCAAGTACTTGGCAATCTTTTTATTTTTAGAGAGTCTGAAAAGGGCTTAAAAGAGGACTCCATGGTTTCGCTTTTTCATAAATTTTAAAGAGCCCAAAAAAGTGATAAAAGTATACTCTCCGTCAAAAATGACCATTTCACCTGAAATATCCGGTATTCTGCATAAAAACTCAAAAAATTAAACGTACATGCTTCAATAATAAAAATATTTTGAAAAACCATCCTTTTAAACTGAAAAATAAACAAATTTAAATTTCATTTATTTGAAAAAACTTATAAAAAGGAGTTTTCCAAATTCATTTTTACTGTTTGAGTTCAGAGTGAAGATTTGAGAGCTTTTGGCAAAAAACGCTCCAGAGAAGATTCCGGACAAACCGACCATTGAAATCGAAAACTGTCTGCTCCAGGTAATCCACATCCTCTTTTTCTTGCTTTTCATCTGTTCATTTCCTTAATTTAGGGTTTAGAATTCATTTTTTGAGAGAAAATAGGTTCACAATTCTGCCCTCGGAGGTCCGTAGGTAAGACACACGGTACCTACGAACCCCGACATTTTCTTACAAAGAAAAATGTCGGGGCCCTGCACTTTTAGCACAGAGCCCGTGCAGAGCTACGCACTGTCTCTAAACATAAAGTGTAGGGGTGCCGTGAATAATTTAAAAACATAATTTCTTCCAAAAATACCCAAAATTTTTGTTTTAAAATGATTCTAATCTTTCATTTTTCTCATTGTAGGATATTTACAATACTCATTTGGTGGGAACGTGAACATGAGGAGGTAGATGAAGCTGCAATGATTCATATACCTACATTACAAGTTCTGAAAGCATGTGGGTTATTCAAATTCTAGGCTATCAGCAGCATAAGAGCTCAAGTAGACCTTCTCACTTGGTTGGTAAACAAGTGGGATGTTCAGGACCAGTGTTTCGTGATTGGAGGAAACCGGCTCGAAATTGAGCTAGAAGACATATATTTTTTGACTAGTTTGTCTAAGAGAGGTGAACCACTTTCTCTATTTGGGGCTAGACCAAATGGCCAGTCTGTTGCTAGCCTGCAATTAGAGTTCTGCAATGATGAGGCTAATCCAAAACACAAATGGATTGATATTAAAACTATCATCCGTCCTGAATTAAAAGTGATTGCATTTACCGTTACCAAGTTGTGCAGAAGTGCAACTTTGCATGTGGCTACTGGATCTCAAATGTGGATTGTAGTAGATTGCTTCCGAGGCACTATATTCAACTGGTGTGAGGCAGTGTTGGCTAATGTCAAAGGTCAACTAACTAGAGAAAAAAACGGGAAGTTAAATAACTTCGGATATGGATCTATCATGGTTACCTTTGCTTTAGAGGGGATTTCTCTGTTAGCCCCGCAACATATTCCTATTGATGTTGGTAGACCTCAAGAGCCTCGAATGGTTCGATGGGTTGCTTTGATGGCCCGTCACAGCGAGGGTGGAGAAATTTTTCGATTTCCCTCGACTTATTTTTGTTGGTTAGAACACCAAATTTTTGTGATAGAGGATTTTCCTTACACGGGCATAGATTTCCACAGTGACTGAAATATGCCACTTCCTCCAGGAGCAGGATGAGTCAGGTAAAAAATCTCTTTTACACGCTCTAATTTCTAATTTTTATTTTGTTTTTTAAATCATCCAAAACTGATAAGAAAAATTTCAAATGCAGATGTGGGTCCACGTCAACCAACCACTCTCCGCCGCTTTGATTGGAGGAAAAGGGATGCAGCTGCAGTAGTACCACCACCACAGTATCAAACAGCAGAAATCCTAACTAATTTGGAACACCATTTGGAGCGACTGACTCTAGACATCCCAGAGACTACTATAGATGACATTCCTCTTCGCTTACAAAGATATGTCATTGGTGTTCCTGGACCATTTAGGAGATTCTTGAGTAGAGTGGCACGAGCTGTAGTGTACTATCATGATCATTACCACGGATAGTGGATGATCGATTATATATACTCTTATCATTTTTTGTATCACTTTTTTCGCGATCATAAGGCGTTTTGAACCTATGATTGAGGATGATATACCATTTTTTGAAACACTACTTTATGCTATGATATACTACTATTTTCAGTTACCTGTCCAACATGTTATCGAATGTTGATTTACTGCTTTTATTATCACAAATGTCTGTTAATCACACTAGAAGCTATTGCATTTGGTAATGTGTTTAAATTTCTTGGAATGTGTTGATACTTAATATAATCAAATTCTTGTTCCAAGAGACGAAATTTTAAAAATAATCTTAATAACACTGGGTTTCTAATTTCATATACTTGATTTAATTGTAATACAATGAGTTCAGAATCTAACCTAACGATCAAACTCCGAATTCCAAATTAAATGGATTTAGACAATAATTCAATAACTGTGTTATATTCTGCAATATTGTTTGTCGTTTAACCGAGGCTTACCCCATGCATAGATATTAACTCGTCAATGGGTGAATAAATAACCCAAGCTATGGAAGAGATATTCCATGTACTACGAAAAGCGCCATTAGCAAAACCAATGTATGTTTGAAAAGACGTCGACATCTGCAATATCAAGAGTAATCCAGATAAGAAGGAATAGTCGTAAAATCACACTTAAACTAGGCACATGTTTCTAATCTACAGTACACCAGCTAAAAACAACTAATATACTGGAAAGATATCCACACAAGAATCAAGCGTAATATCTCTTCAGATAAATCCCATTTCTGGGTTTGCCTAAAGAGATCCCGTCAAAATAAATCAATTCATAGGCCCCTTTTGCAAGCTGTCGCTTGACAATATAAAGACCATGCCACATGGGTTCGAATTTCCCAGCCCCTCTCTTATCGTTAGCTTGATCATAAACCAAGACTAGGTCTCCTTCTGAAAAAATCCGAGGTGTAACCTTCCTATCATACAGAGCTTTCATTCGTTTCGCATGAGTCTTGATGGCTAGTGCAGCAGTGCGTCGGTTCTCATCTAATTGAGCTAAGTATAAAAAACATTTCTCCTCTTCAGAAGTGGCTGGTAGTAACTCTATGGCTAGTCGGAGTGACGGTATCTCGCATTCAATGGGCAATACCGCTTCTAAACCATAAACCAGTTTAAAAGGGGTAAAACTTGTTTATTTTTTTGCTGAGGTTCGATATGCCCAAAGCGCTGAGAAGAGCATGGTATGCCAATTCAACTTATGAATTCCAATTATTCGTTTGATCATGGTGAATAAAAATTTATTGATAGCTTCAACCAGACCATTGGCCTACGGGTAATATGGTGTAGAACTTTCATGGCGCAAGCCAAGTTGATCAGTCAGTTCAGTCATCATGATGTTTCGAAAATGGCTCCCATGATTAGTAATTATCACTTGGGGTACACCAAAACGAACAATCATGTGATTGAACACGAAAGTAGCTGCAGTTTTTCCATCTTCCGCAAATGTAGGCATCGCCTTGGCCCATTTGGTAAAATAATCTACTGCTAGAATAATATACCCATGCCCCCCGGCCGAGTGAGGGTTACATGTAATGAAGTCAATGCCCCATTTTGCAAAAGGACCGACAGTAATTATAGGGTGAACAGGAGCAGGTGGTGCACACATTTTTCGATCGAAGATTTGAAAATTATGACATTTTCGGACTGCATAAATACAATATTTAAATAAGGACGACCATAAATAACCTGCGTGCAAAATATTTTGGGCTGTGGCGTACCCAGACATATGACCGCCACATGCTCCAGAGTGACAATCATTTAAAACCTTTTCGGCTTCTTCATGGATGAGACAACGTCGAAAAACAGAGTCTGCACTATGACAGTATAATGTGTTGCCAACAATATGATATTGTTGAGACTAGAAACGGATTTTACGTCGTTGTGACCGTGAAATTTTGGGCCGAAAAGATTGGGTCTGAAGATAAACAATGATATCTCCATACCAAGGATCAATGGTACTAATAAGAAACAAGGATTCATTCGTGATTGGTTGTTCCACCACAGTTTTTGTATCAGTACATGGGAAGTCACACATAAGTTTAGCAAAGATCAATGATTTCTTTGCTTTGGACTTTTCAAATTCCAAATAAAACTCCTGTAGGATAATAATCCATTTGGAGTATTTTCCCCCTAGCAATTGTTTGGTCAAGATATACATCATAGGGTTACAATCAGAAATCACTGTTGTTTTGCGTAAAAGTATGTAATGACGAAAACGTTGGACAACTTGAACAACTGCCAAGGCCAATTTTTCCACATGTGAATACTTGATTTTAGTCGGATGCAAGTTGCGACTAAGATAGTATATCACATGTTCACCATGGAATTCATCTTCCTAAACTAGAACCATCCCTATCGTGGAATCGGAATCGGCGAGGTACAAAGAGTAATCCTGGTTGTAATTGAGAGGATGCAGTAATGGTGCATGGTTCAACGCGTGTTTAAGAGCATCAAAATATCGATCAGTGATCTGGTCCCAAAAGAAAGGAATATTCTGTTTCAACAACCTGGTGAAACCTTTCGTTAACTCGGCGTAGTTAGGAATGAATCGACGTAAAAATTTGTCTTTCCCTTGCAAACTTTGGAGTTGGCGAAGAGTAGAAGGAGGAGGTAATTTTATGATTGCCTCAACCTTCGATGGATCAACACGAATGCCTACCTTTGAGACAATAAATCCCAGAAATCGTCCAGATTGTATGCAAAAAACACATTTGTGAGGATTTAGACGAATCTTATAATGCCTACATCGTATAAAAATGGCTCATAAATGAGTAATATGATCTGCTCTGCGTGAAGAATGAGCAGGAAAATCATCGAGGTAGGGTTGTACAATGTGTTTAATGTCATGAAATGCATAAGACATGGCTCATTGAAAAGTGGCTCCAGCATTCTTAAGTCCAAAGGGTAGTTTGCGATAAGAAAAAGTTCCCCATGGACAAATGAAAGTTGTTTTGGGTTGATCTGCAGGGAGTATGTTGATTTGATTGTAGCCGGAAAATCCATCCATGAATGAAAACATTTCACTTCCAGCACAATCGTCAATAATTTGATCAATGTAAGGGGTTGGATAATTATCCTTTGGACAAGCTCGATTTATATCCCTATAATCGATACACACTCATATTGTTCCTCATTTTTTATTGACCGGAACAATATTAGATACCCAATTTGTTAACGGGATCGGATAAATAAAACTTGCACGAAGTAATTTTTCAACTTTGGATTTAATAGCGATAGCTTTTCTCGGATGTATCTGACATAATCTATGTCTAACGGGTTTGTTGAGCCCTAAAAATGTCCTTTCCTTTCATCAAATTTCACTTCATTCCATTTGTCCTTTATTAGCTATAGGCTTAAAAGATCAATAGGAATGATTAAAATCACTTTAAGAATGCATGCAATGACTGACTTATTATACTTTTGTGGTTTTGTTGTCATAGTGATTTTTTAGCAGACTTAGCTACAGAATGCAGTCATTTTGTAGCTAGTCGCATATTTCGTAGCCATCTTTATGTTTACATAGGTTACATGTGTCATTTGAGGGAAAGACGCATATGGTTAAATTCCAGAACTCTCCTACATCATTCCTTGTCCTCCATGAAGGCTGAGCAAAAATCTGAAAGTGGTTATGCACGTGGAAAAAGCCAAAACCAAGAAGCAGACTTCTACAAGGATAAGGACTATACAGGTGTCTTCAGCAAAATACGAGTCCTCAACAGGATTTATAGTTTGATTTTGATTATAAAAGACGCCTATGCCTATTTCTACTCAATGACAGTTATGTATTTGCTTATAAAAATAACTCGGTGAACCGAAAAACAGTTAGTTGATGTTTTGTTGTTAGTTCTCAAAGACTGTGTCACTCTGTTTCTGAGCACTTTTCCTTTAATGAAAGAAGTATAAATTTGATGCATGATTTGAAGCAAATTTAAGGATTTAAGGATTCATGTGCCAATCTAATGGTAGAGGGCCCCTACTGGCTGAAAGGCTTTGTGCATATTTTCTAGATAAGTGACCTTTAAATCTGTTTTGTTCTTAACTTAGGCAGTTTTTCTGAGTTTATCCTCTTGCATCATACTTATGTCATTTAATTACATCAAATATTATAGTCAATCTTGTTCTCATGAGCTGTTCCAATATATCACTAATGCGTGAATGAGATATAGCTATAGTACTCTTGAGTTAATTGCATTTTAGTTCAGTTCTGTTCATTGCATTTCAGTTCTATTAGTTAATTGCATTTCAGTCCTGTTAATTAGACTTAAAAGACCCTCATTATTTTATAAGCTGCTCTTGTTCTTAACTTCTTATAACACATCATTATCATATGAACAAGAATTAGTTATATCATTTTGAGCTCTTGAATGCTCTGCAATTTCTCATAATTTTACAAACAACCTTTTTCCCAAGTTGTTCCAAGAGATCTCTAACCTTTGAACGAGGCTTAATAGTAACTTTTTGAGTTGCAGAATGAGTTAATTCTAGTGTCATAATTTATTTTAGCATAGGGTTCCTTACTATGTTGCATATAATCTTTTCTCAAAATGTTCCAACAAATTTTTAACAATGGATGAGATTTTCTCTGTGATATTTTAAGTTGTTGTTTACTAAAGAGAACCTCATTACATCAAACTAATCATTTTCTCAGTTTGTTCCAACATAACTCTAATGAAATGAATTGGAATAAGTTTAATGTTATGATTTATTTTTCTTATTAGCTTTACAATCTGTGGATTGGCATTTTATGTTCTTAGGTGCCATTCATAGTTTAGAGTAGATTTTATTCTATTTTAGTGTGATCAGTAACTTCTCTTTGCTAGCAATTCAGTTATTTTCCCCTTAGTATAAAAACACAAAACCAAAAACACTAGAAAAACACTAAGCACAACGAAGTAGGAAGAAGATACCTAGGCACATATGGTGCACTTCACTTCAATAGTTTACTAGCCCTGGTTGACAATTTATGACATCAATTTAGGAACACTAAGTTGAGTAGACATTTTGGCGCTGTTGCCGGGGAAGTGTAACTAGGTAGCCTTATTTCTTACCTCTAAAAAAAAATGATATGCGTAGAGAAAGAGACTCAAGGGGTAGATTTATAAGAAGCAGAAGCTTGATTCCTAGAACACCACTTGTTCCACCAAGACCAAGAGGCAGCACACCTCCAACTCAAACCCACAGCCCATACTATACTGATCATAGACTCCCAGAAGACTTAAGATCATATATTCCATCAGAAAGACCTTCTACTTCATCCACTGAACCTATCTTAGAAGAAGATTCAAGGACCCCTGCTAAAGACATAAACTTTTCCACTTCCATAGAAGAATCAACCACGGCAGAAGAAGGGGGAGGAGGAGTCTTTAATGGAGAACATACACTATTTGGAGGAGGTAGAGGTAGAGGTAGAGGAGAAGGAGGTAGAGGTGGAGAAGGAGAAGGAGGTAGAGGTGAAGAAGGAAGCAGAGGAAGAGGTAGAAGGGAAATGAGAAGCTCTTTTGGGTTTCCTATAGTAGATGAAGAAACCAATGCAACTATGAAAAATATTTCACCCTCTGTCCTTCCAAAATTTTATGGAATCAAAAGTGAAGATCCTAAAACCTTCCTATTTGAATTTGAAGTCCTATGTAGAACCTATGATTACTTACAAGATGCCCAAAAACTTAAACTATTCCCTTCAACATTGAAAGGAGCAGCATTAAAATGGTTTATGAGTTTAATCAACAATTCTATTAGGACATGGGAAGACATGAAACAGGCATTTCTAGAGAGGTATTTGGATTACTGTATGCCAGTCAACCATAAGGAGGAAGTGTTTAAAATGCTACAAAAAGAGGATGAAAATCTGGAAGATTTGTTGGAGAGGTTTAACTATAACATCAAAAGAGCAAAAATGGAAAACTTAGACCAAGATACTTTGAAAGCTCTCTTGTTGAATACAATTAGGGATGAATGGCTAGATATCCTTAACATGATGGGAAAAGGGGATATATCTCAGCTCACATTACCTGAAATAGCTGAATTATGTATCAACCTTTCAAGAGGGAAATCTAAAACTGTGAAAGGACCAAGAGACCTTGCTCTTGCAAGGGCAAGTAAGTCTGCTTCTGGGACAGTAAGTAGGGCAGAAATAGGACATATGCTTGATGAGTTCAAATCTGATATCTTGGGGAGTCTTAGTGAACAAATAGACACCCTTAAGTTACAAAACAAGAAAAAAGCTGAATCTGATGCCTTAGCAATCTTTTGTCCCAAATGTAGAAAGAAGCATGCCTTGAGAGAGTGCCCTTTGGATGCAAAAATAGTAGAGACTTGTGTAATTTGTTCAGAAAAACATGAGACCAAGAGTTGTCCTTCACTTCCTGGTCTTAAAGTTGTCTTTCAAGAAGAAACCCCTACAAATTCCACAGAATCTCTCAATTTTGTCTCTAGGAGGCCTTGGCAAGGACCCCAAACACAAGGATTCCATGATCAGTCGTATAATCAACCCCCACCAAATTGGAATTCTTGGCAGCAACCTTGGACCCAATTCCAAAATCAATCTCAAACTTGGGCACAAGGAGCACAAAATCCCTATGGAAGATACTCTCAGTACTATCAATATCCACCATCCTATCCACCATATCCAAATTTCCCTCCTCAACAAAATCCTCAACAAAATCATCAAAATCCACAACATCAAAATTCACCACTTCCATTACCATTTCCTCAGAAAGAAAATCAGTTACCTGCCCAACCCATACCAAACCCCAACAATAAAAATCCTCAGAACACATACATGATAGAAGGCCAACAATTCCCAACCTATTTGATTACTCCTTTAGACCTTAATGATGTTCAACTTAGGTCTGGAAGAATACTTGAAAAGAAGAAACCTTCTGTAATCATACAAGAGAAAAACAACTCTGAGGAAGATTCTCTACGGGTAAATAAAAGTCTTGAAGAGAACACATATTTTCAAGACTCAAATATTGAAAAATCAAAACAAAAAGAACCAATAATTTCAACTCTTATATTAGAGCAGCCATCAACATTCACTTCTACACCTCCCTTTCCAGAAATATTACAAATTGATAAGGGTGTAGAAAAACAAATTATGGTGCCTAATTATGATTTCCTAGATGAGCTAAGGAATGTCTGTATTAAGATCCCATTACTACAAGCCATCAAGGAAATTCCAATCTTAGCAAAGACAATAAAGGAGTTGAGCATGAAAAAAACAGGAAAAAGAATAAAAGAGACAAAGAAAATTCAACTGGCAGGAAAAATAGCAAACATCATGATGGGTAAGATTGCTATTCCAAAGTATCTAGACCCAGGAAATCCAGTTGTTAAAATACACATCAAGGGATCTGAGATCCAAAACACACTTATTGATTTAGGAGCCGCAATCAATATCATGAGTAGACAAATCATGGATAAACTAAAACTTCATAATATTCTTTTTACACCCACATTATTACAATTAGCAGATAGATCTGTGATTAAACCTGATGGGGTAATAGAAGACATTCCAGTGTCCTTAGATTCTTGGGAGTACCCTGTGGATTTTATGATCCTAACTCCTAAAAATAATCTAGGAGGACATCCTATTATATTAGGAAGACCTTGGTTAGCTACAACTGATGCTTTCATTAGCTGTAGATCCGGTGATATGTACATCTATGATGGTAGTTCAACCAAGAAATTTACCTTGTATCCTCTAGCAAGAACAATTATCGAGTTAGATGATACTCAATGGATTGAGGATGAAGAAGATATACAACCTCTCTTCACAATTTCATAAATTAGTGAAGATAGCCAGATTCTAAATACCTTAGAAAATTTTGAATCCTCTTCAGAATACAAACATGAACAATTTCAAGAAGAATCTAACATTGAGTTTTTATCATCAAGACAGATGTCTCTTTACTCCATGGATAAATTTGGCAGCTCTACAATTGAGATATTTCCAGGTAAAACTTTAAACATAAACAAGAACCTAGAGAAATCTCAACAAGAAAATCTAGTCAAGATATTACAAAGACATTCTTCTGCATATGCATGGGAGTACACTGATATGAAAGGGATAAGCTCTAAGACTTGCACTCATCACATCTACATAGAGGAAAATTGTAAACCAATCAGACAACCTCAAAGACGGATGAATCCAAACCTTAGGGAGATTGTTAAAGAACAATTGCAGAAATTTTTAAATGTCAACTTTATCTATCCCATTTCAGATATTCGATTGGTTTCTCCTTTGGTAATTGTGCCAAAGAAAAATGGTAAATGGAGGGTATGTATTGACTATCGGGAATTAAACAAAGCTACTCTTAAAGATCATTTTCCCCTACCTTTCATAGATCAGGTGTTAGATACATTAGCTGGAAAAAAGTACTTCTCATTTTTAGATGGGTTTAGTGGTTATAATCAAATTCAAGTAGCACTCGAAGACCAAGAAAAAACCACATTTACCTGTCCTTGGGGTTCTTATGCTTACCGAGTATTTCCATTTGGACTATGCAATGCACCTGCAACATTTCAAAGGGAAGTACTAGGAATATTTTCAGATCGAATACATGATTGTGTAGAGGTATATATGGGTGATTTCACAGTCTATGGAAACACATTTGAAGAAGACTTAGCAAACTTGGAAATTTTTTTAAAGAGATGTAAAGAAGCAAATATTTCACTAAGCCATGAGAAGTGTTTTATGATGTTTACTGAAGGGATTGTTTTGGGGCATCACATTTCAGGGGATGGGATTAGATTTGATGAGTCAAAAGTTGAAGTCATCTCTAACTTATCTGTTCCAAGTTGTCAAAAATATGTTAGGATTTTTCTAGGATTTACAAGGTATTATAGAAGATTTATACAAAACTTCACCAAGATAGCATCTCCACTTTTCAAATTACTCACCAAGGACTGTGAATTCAAGTGGAATCCTGATTTCCATTTAGCCTTTGAGACCCTGAAAACAAAAATCTCTGAAGCACCTATTTTAAGGGGACCTAACTGGAAATTACCTTTTCATATTTCAACAGATGCCTCAGATACATCTTTAGGAGCTGTATTGGGACAAAAAGACCTAATTCCTTATGCCATCTACTATACAAGTAAAAATTTGACCCCTTCGGAGTTAAATTATACTGTAACTGAAAAAGAGTTCTTAACTGTTGTTCATGCCATAAATAAATTCAGACACTATATACCAGGCTATGAAAATATTGTTCATACATATCACTCTGCAATTAAATATCTAATGAACAAATCAATTACTAATGGCAGAGTCATAAGATGGTTATTTCTTTTACATGAATTCAACATCGCCATTCTAGATAGGCCTGGGAAACAAAATACAGTAGCTGATTTCCTATCTAGACTCTAAAACATTAAAGACAATACTCCAGTTGAAGATCAATTCCCTGATGAATATCTTTTTGCAATTTCTACTCAAACTCCTTGGTTTGTTGACATTGCTAATTATCTATTTTCAGGGAAATTTCCTTCAATAATGAATGCAAGAGACAAAATAAAGATCATTTATGACAGTGCAAAATATTCATGGGTTGCTAATGAGTTATACAAAACAGGTCCAGACTTTATCATTAGGAGTTGTGTTCGAGAAGATGAGATGCCTGAGATCCTCAAGGCATGTCATGATGAACCTTGTGGTGGACACTTTGATGATAAAAGGATAGCTTATAAGATCCTTCATTTAGGATACTATTGGCCATCCCTATTTAAAGATGCTAAAGAGTATGTCAAAAGGTGTGATAGCTGCCAAAGGGTAGGGAAACCTTCTCCTTCAGGTGAGATGCCATTGCAGCCTCAGGTACATATTGAAACTTTTGAGAAATGGGCTTTAGATTTTGTAGGAACTATTAGTCCTCCATCAAGACAAAAGAAATATATATTAGTTTTCACTAATTATGTTACCAAATGGGTAGAGGCCAAGCCATTACTTTCTGCTACTGAATCATATGTAGTTAATTTTATTTTTGAGAATATTTTTACTCGTTTTGGTGTCCCAAGAGAAATTGTTACAGATCAAGGAGCTCAATTCACATCAAGGATAGTGGAACAAATGGTGGTGAGGTACAAAATCAGACACAGAAAATCTACTCCCTATCATCCACAAGAAAATGGCCAAGTGGAATCTACTAATAAGGTCATTAAAGGACTCCTAACAAAGACTATTCATTTACATAGAAGATATTGAGCAGACAGGCTTCCTGAAGCCTTGTGGGCCTATAGACCTACATGGAGAAGCACAACAGGTCATACCCCTTATGAACTTGTTTATGGAAAACAAGTCTTGTTTCCCATAGATTTTCAGATTCAAACTTTTAAAATGGCAGTCCAACTAGGACTTGATCTAACAGAAGCACAAAAGCACAGATTGGAGCAGATTAATGAATTGGATGAAATCAGACAGGATGCAGTCCAGAAAACAAATATAGTCCAACAGCAAAGGACTAGATGGCATGATAAGTACATTAAGGAAAAGAAATTCAAATAAGGTGACTTGGCCCTCTTGTTTGATTCAAAGTTCAAATATTTTCAAGGTAAATTCCAAACACATTGGCTTGGGCCATATGAAATTGTGAAATTTTTTGAAAATGGAGCAATAAAAATCAGGACAATAGATGAAGATAAGGTGACTTTTCTTGTAAATGGTCATAGATTGAAACTGTATCATAAGCCACTTTCAAGAGAAGAATTTGTCAATAGATTCCAGGAGAACAGTGATGTGAAGTTAATGAAGAAGAATCCTTCTTCGTCATCAACTTAATTGTATTTTTTGAAATCAGATGCTATAAAAAAAAAAGTATAAACATGAAAACTAATCATTGATTAGCATGTTTATACAAAAAAGATAAGGTGAAAATCAGAATCCTTCTCACACTTTAGCTTTTCAAAATTGTCCTTTTCCTACAAACAACTATCATAAAATCATAAGTGCAGGCTCATTTTACATATCACATTCCACTTATGATCCATTTCATTCCATCATATCTCACTTCATCCATATTTCATTCACTCCATTCATCCATACTTCATTCACTCCATTTCATGATTCATCTCATTTCATTTCAGATTTTCAAAAATGATCTTTCTCTGCAATTGAGTATTACAAATCATAAGTTGCAGGCCACTTTTCATATTTCATTCCACTCCACATTTATGATCCATTTTATTCCATCATATTTCATTTCATTCATGCTTCATTCCACTATATTTCATGATCCATTTTTTTCATACTTTATTCCATCCATATTCAAATCATTTCATTCCATGTCTCAAAGCTTTTACAGGTACATTCTGCAGCCAGATATTCTGCAGCCAACCATTCAACAACCACTTGTTCAGCAACAAATTGATCTTGCACACCTACTTCAACAAGCAAAATCAAAAGGATTATGAAGACTAAAAGATCAATAATTTTCAAAGGAAAGACAAAGCATATTAAAACAGCAAAAATCAAAAGAAAGGCTAAGGTAAAATTGTGTGAAATTATTATGATAGCAGATTATGAAAGATATAGTATGGTTAAGTCATATGTATGTTTCATAAAGTTATTTTGATTATTCGTATTGATCAAGCCTATCATAAAATCCTTGAACAAATCCCTTCCATTCCGCTCCATATCAAATCATCATTTATTAAAAGTTAACGGTCAGTACTTGAAGTGACCTATTAGGTCACATCACTAACCCGAAATATTCATTAATGATTTTGAAATCCTCATGAGATTTCTCCATGTTATTTTACTCCATGACAACTCTCAAACTCAATCATTCGTATGATTTACCCTCACCGTATTTCACTCATCCCGTATCCAATTCATGTCATTTTTTCGTAGCCAATTCCTGTCTGCAGAAACAGAGAAGTCATCTTTAGGGTGAAACAACCCTCTATAGCCATTTTTACCTCAGATAGTAAATCAGTAACAGAGTAGTAAATTGAATTTGAGGAAAAGAAGCCATGGGACTTATTGTAAGGTCTGAGCCAGTCGGAACTAAATATCTAGAAGGTTACCCACAGATTAAAGAGATGTTACAGCAGGTTGGATGGCTAATTTTTTTGGAGAAGTTCAATGGATTTCACAAGGAGGTCACCAAGTCATTTGCCCGGTCATTCAATGGGTCAGAAGTTGAAATAGGTGATTTCAAGTTCATTATCACAAAATCCTTCATAACAGAAGCAACAGAGTTTCCAAGGCAAGGTGAACGATGGTTTAAAAACAAATAATTTCACAATGAAGCATGGAGACAGATGTTAAAAACACCAGGTATGGATATTTCAGTTTTCAAGAAAGGTATTCCTAGTTCAGCCTTGAAAAATAAATGGCGAAATATGTTGCTAATTCTACAAAAGTTTATAACCTGTGAAGGAAGGTTTGGCACCCTATATGTTTATCACATTCGGCTTATGATGAATTTCCTAGATGAAGAGATAAATTTACCCTTTTTCTTGCTCCATAGCCTAAAGAGGATGGCTTCTAATGTCCAAAAAAGGGTCCAGTTCTTTGAAACCACCTTATATCATCATGGCCTAGTTAAAATTCTAATTGAGCATCATTTGAAAAAGGTAGGAGACAGTTGGGATGAGTTCCTCTTGAGAAATTATTTTGAAGAACCTAAAGAAACTATGTCTGAAGGAAAACTTGTAAGAAGAAGCAACAGAGGAAAATTTGCCAAATCTGTTGAAATTAAAACTGATAAAACAATACAAGAAGACAGTGAGGAGATTATCTCTGAAAAATTGGCCAAAATCAAGAAACAGCTCAAAAATGAAAAGATAATAAGAAAAGATACTAAGAAGAGAGGTGAGGGACAATCTAAACTGAGAAGAATTCATAGGCTTAAAGGCATATTGAAGAAGACAGGAGTTAAACAAACAGGAATCATAGATATTGAAGATGAAGAGACACCAATTGACAGATCTCCTGAGTACCAGTATGAAGAAAATCCTGATAAAGAAACTCCGGAGGTAGACCCAACCCAACAACAGATCTATAATTATGTTGAATCATTAGAAAAAAGAGCCTCAGAAAATAGAGAAAGAACTCCTAGCCCACAAGAATCTTCAGTTGAAGTGATGAGAAGAGACAAATATGAATTGGAAGTACTCAATAGGCATATAAAAAATGACAATGAAACTTTAAGGGAACAATTCAAACTGAAAAGTGACATGAACACAACTCTCTCTCTGCAAATGGAAAAATTGTACAAGGCTAGTGAGAAACTGAAGAAGAAAAACAAGAAGTTGAATAGGGCACTTATAAATCTGAGGTTCAAATTGGTCATAAGGAAGCCTAGGATGCCATTGAACACCAAGAAAAGCAGAAAAAGGAAGATATATGTCTTGGCTTAAGTTTCAGAATACATGGATTGATTGCATGAGGACATGCAAAAGTTTTGCAGTGGGGGTATGTTGAGCCCTAAAAATGTCATTTCCTTTCATCAAATTTCACTTCATTCCATTTGTCCTTTATTAGCTATAGGATTAAAAGATCAATAGGAATGATTAAAATCACTTTAAGAATGCATGCAATGACTGACTTATTATACTTTTTGTGGTTTCGTTGTCATAGTGATTTTTTAGCAGACTTAGCTACAGAATGCAGTCATTCTGTAGCTAGTCACATATTCCGTAGCCATATTTATGTTTACACAGGTTACAGGTGTCATTTTAGGGAAAGACACATATGTTTAAATTCCAAAACTCTCCTACATCATTCCTTGTCCTCCATGAAGGCTGAGCAAAACTCTGAAAGTGGTTATGCACATGGAAAAAGCCAAAACCAAGAAGCAGACTTCTACAAGGATAAGGACTCTGCAGGTGTCTTCAGCAAAATATGAGTCCTCAACAAGATTTATAGTTCGATTTTGATTATAAAAGACACCTATGCCTATTTCTAATCAATGACAGTTATGTATTTGCTTATAAAAATAACTCGGTGAGCCGAGCAATAGTTAGTTGACGTTTTGTTGTTAGTTCTCAAATATTGTGATACTCTGTTTCTGAGCGTTTTTAATTTAATGAAAGAAGTATAAATTTGATGCATGATCTGAAGCAACTTTGAGTTAAGGATTCGTGTGCCAATCTGATGGTAGAGGGCCCCTACTGTCTGAAAGGCTTTGTGCATATTTTCTAGATAAGTGACTTTTAACTCTGTTTTGTTCTTAACTTAGGCAGTTTTCTGAGTTTATCCTCTTGCATCATACTTATGTTATTTACTTACATCGAATATTACAGTCAATCTTGTTCTCATCAGTTGTTCCAATATATCACTAATGCATGAATGAGATATAGCTGTAGTACTCTTGAGTTAATTGCATTTTAGTTCAGTTTTGTTCATTGCATTTCAGTTCTATTAGTTAATTACATTTCAGTCCTGTTAATTAGACTTAAAAGACCCTCATTATTTTATAAGCTACTCTTTTTCTTAACTTCTTCTAACACATCATTATCATATGAACAAGAATTAGTTATATCATTTTGAGCTCTTGACTGTTCTACAATTTCTCATAATTTTACAAACAGTCTTTTTCCCAAGTTGTTCCAAGAGATCTCTGACCTTTGAACGAGGCTTAATAGTAACATTTTGAGTTGAAGAATGAGTTAATTCTAGTGTCATAAGTTATTTTAGCATAGGGTTCCTTACTATGTTGCAGATAATCTTTTCTCAAAATGTTCCAACAAATTTCTAACAACAGATGAGATTTTCTCTGTGATATTTTAAGTTGTTGTTTACTAAAGAGAACCTCATTACATCAAACTAATCCTTTTCTCAGTTTGTTCCAGCATACCTCTAATGAAATGAATTGGTATAAGTTTAATGTTATGAGTTATTTTTCTTATCAGCTTTACAATCTATGGATTAGCATTTTCTGTTCTTAGGTGCCATTCATAGTTTAGAGTAGATTTTAATCTGTTTTAGTGTGATCAGTAACTTCTCTTTGCTATCAATTCAGTTCTTTTCCCCTTAGTATAAAAACACAAAACCAAAAACACTAGAAAAACACTAAGCACAACAAAGTAGGAAGAAGATACCTAGGCACATATGGTGCACTTCACTTCAACAGTTTACTAGCCCTGGTTGACAATTTATGACATCAATTTAGGAACACTAATTTTAGTAGACAGGGTTTAGCATCTAGGTATGTCTTAATTTCATGAAAAACAATTGACGGATCAATTCCTAGAATTTCTTCATATGACCAGGCGAAAATGTCGTGGAATTCCTGAAATAGGGCTTTATATGCTTGGATTTCATCAGTCGTACAAGAAGCACCTATATGAATGTTTTCAACAATTCCGAGTTTTACTGAAATGTCAAGAGGAACCGTTGTAGAAATATTTTCTAAATTAAATTTAGAATCGAAATGTGAGAGAAGATTTTGAGGTTCTTTGACGTAATCAGTACTAAAAATGGAGGAAAAATTATTCTCAAAATGATCGAGATCAAGTAAAAATGAAGACCTATGATGAAGATCTTCCCATGGTAACTCATCGACCAACAAGAATTCACGAATATGTTCATCAGTATTGAATACCTGTTGACCAAGATCCGGAATTGATGTCGAAGTAAAGCTCAATATTGAAAATGACTCCTCATTGATCACATTCAATGGATCAGATTCAGTTGAAGGAATATCAGAAAATGATTGTACAGTCTGATATGCTAACTCAAAAGGACTCAAAGGCATCGCGCCATCAAAAGAATCCAATTCTGATTCTGAAGGTACTATCCAAGGATCATCAAAGAAAATAGTACTTTATGTAATCATATTGATATTAGAAATAGGAGGTTGTACGTTGGGAGCAGGCAGGGAAAAAGTTCCCAGTAAAGCCGAATCTTTAAGCAGACTTACTCTGACATCCTTATAAGGGATAGTCAATTTTCCGATATGCTGGATACTATCAGTAGAGGTTGGGTCAGATGAATAATATGAGAGCTGATCTATTTTAACGATCTTTCCTTTATGAGGAAACATGATAAGACGAATGATCGATGATACAACAACAGTCATGGCGTAAGACCAACTGTGACCCAGGAGAAGGTTGTAATCCAAAGGGGAATCAACCACTTCCACATCTAGATTAACCATTTTTCCTTCGACCTCTATTGATAGATCTTGTAAAATACCATATGGTTGAAAACCTCTTCCATCAAAAGCTTTGAGAATAGTTGGCGATTGGCTAATTGTCGGAGAACCAAGGGCTTTCCAACATTTTAACGACATAATACACGTAGACGCCCCTTCATCAAACACAGTACAAAAGATACGTTTGTTTTTTACTATTACTGGAATCTGAAAAGCCATTTGATGGGGTATGCGGGGTGTAAAATTCTCTAAATCGAAGATCATGAGGTTCGAATCCTGGAGATCTACGACTCCTAAGGCTGACAAAAGTAATTTTCTTTGGGCTGGGCATGATTGCAACACTTCCAAATCCAATGTTGTTGAAGGGGAAATCGCCAAATCTTCAACAATATTGTAATTCTAAGCAGCTCTCGCATGTGGATTGAAAGCTTATTTATGAAGTACACCTTTAGCAGGTGGTTTGATTACTAAGTCAAGATTTTGTTTCTCGATCTGTAACAGATCAAAAACTGAGGGAGATGTATTTGATGCTGAATTAGATTTTTATGCTTCTTTACCAGGATTTTTACTACCGTAATTTTTCGATCGCATCGCAACCATCAAGATATTCTCTAGCGCATTTGAGGAAGATCCAACCATGTTACTATCTTGAGCAGGAAATGGATCCTTCAAGACAGTAGGTATGGGCAAACCCTTAACAAATTTTGATACCTCGGCTCTATGTGGGCACTCTTTTATAAAATGATCATCATCACATATCAGACAAGGATATCGAGGTTTGCATTTTTCGTCAGTTGGTTCAGTTGTATCGTTTTTATCTTTTGAAGATTTTTTCTTTTTATTCTTACCTTTCTTCTTACTACCAGTTTTAGGTTTGGTTGTAGATGATTCTACAACATGAATATCGGCAGAAGTTTCAAAAAAAAATCTCCTTTTGGTGAATCTGGTAAAGTAATAATAGAGAAGTCGTCTTGGAAGATTTCTTTTTACTTTTACCAGTGCTAAAAGAACCAATTACACCATCAGCGGCATGAGAGCCAGAAGGATATGTAGTTAATTGACCAGGTCTTGGTAAATTGGGGATTTTATCATACAGAGTACTTGACTGAGTATATACAAGGTCGAGGTACTGAGCCTGAGCAATGACTTGCTCTCCTCTAACAATGCCTCCTTTGGCCACATCTTCAGTAATTTTGGGCAATAACGATTTAATAAACCATTCAGCCAAAATTTGATTCGGAATAAAGACTTTCACTAAACGCCTTCTACGTCTCCATTCATGAATGTGATCAGATATGTACGTAGACGTAGACTGTTTTAATGAAGTCAGCAATTTTGTGTTGTTGTCATATCTAATAGACAACTAAAAATGGGTTAAGAAAGAAGTAGCTAGTGCATTAAAATTATTAAAAGAGCCGCGTGGTAACTCAATGTGCCATTTGGCAGCTAGACCAATGCGAGTTCTCTGAAAAAGATGCAATCAAATCGAATCATCGATTATTGAATTGGATGCACACCAGAGGTGATAAGTCATAACTTGATTAGATGGACCCTCTCCTGACTTACCCTCAAACTTTGGAATATCACTAGGAAACTTTTTAGGCATCGGCGGCCAATATGGAAGATAAAAGATAGGATCGTTCGTAAGGCGCGATAGATCCGGTAAATCTAAAGTTTCTATGAATGGTAACCGATGGCTAGGGTCTTGATAACCTTGTGTGATCAAACCAGTGCTAGGAGGAGGATATCCAAGATACCATGGAATTGGATGTGCATTTGGAATCGTGAAACCTCCTGGATAACCAAGATTAACTGGACCATACCGGGGTTGTTGAGGTACTTGATAAGTATACCCAGGGTACGGCTGATACTGATATACTGGATTTTGTGTAGCCTGTCCAAATTGATACTATCACTGGTACTATTGATAAGTAAATTTTGGTTGACTAACAACAACCGTACTAGTACCAGGTTCTCCTGTAGGCATCTGGACTGTAGTCTGAATTGTAGGTCCTGACTATGGTACAGATACTTGAGGAATTTGCACTGATGCAAGGATAGAAGAAACCGGAGCTGCAGATACTCCAGAAATAGGTGTGGTAGGTTGAACAGAAGTTGCAGCAGCAACAGAAGTCTGAGGCGGATTCTGAGGTGTACTAGGCCCAGGCTGCTAAATAGAACCAGGTGCAGGGACTTGAACGATAGGTTGGACAGGTTGTTGGGTTGGACCAAAACCTATGGACTGTCCGGGTTGATTAGGTATATGCACATTAGGTTGCATATTCTATTTAATTTGAGATGGATCCCACACCATATTCATTCTGAGGTATTGACCCATATAAGGTTGTGTATATGAAGGAGCATAACCTGGTTGAACGTAGGGTTGATAATTAACTGGAAAATTTCCAGCTCCTTGTAATAATGTTTGACCGGAAGGAGGTTGGAAACCTTGAGTTGGGTACTGACCTTGAGGTTGATAACCTTGAGGCATGTACTAAATCTGGGGTTGATATTGACCCTGAGGAATATACTGAGTCTGGGGTTGACCTTGGGGTATGTGCTATCCCTGAGGTTGATAACCTTGAGGTATGTACTATCCTTGAGGTTATTCTCTAGGTAAATAATATTTTCCTACAGTTTTTCCTAGTAAAAAATTACCTTGAGGTTGCCCCCCAAGCGATAACTGACTTCCTTGAGGTTTCCCTCTAGGTGGTAACTAACTTCCTTGAGGTTGCCCCCCAGGTGGTAACTGACTACCTTGAGGTTGCCCCCCAGGCGGTAACTGACTACCTTGAGGTTGAGGATTTAGAATATTACCAGACATCATAAAAATTTTCTCTGCGTTCAACATTTCAGTTTTAGTTCCAGTTGTACCAGATGATAACACTTGCTCAGTTGGTTGAGGAGTTGCTCCTGAGAAAGTACCAGAGAGTGACTGGTACCCTGAAGGAACAAAAGGACCACCGTATAAAAATGTTTCGGGAGATTAGGAAAACATATATGACTCACCTGACATAGTTGATGAAGGATAATAACCTCTTGGTGTAGGATGAAAAGGAATTCGGCGTGGTGAATAACTAAGAAACAGGTTTTCTAAAAAATCTGTCAATGATAAATACCAAGCATTAGTTCTAAAAGGACTGTAGAATATTGATTCACGCTCCCTAAGATTCAAAGTTTCGTGGGTTTCAGGAAGAGTTACGTCTTCGTCTGGACCAACAAGTTCTTCAATAGATATGAGGTCAGAAGGAATATTTTTAGTAATGCGATGTCTTCCCCTAGGTGAACCAGGATCACTAGAAGTCGGAGTAACAAATCCTGAAGATGGTTCCAATACAGCAAGTTCAGTGTCAGGCTCAGAAATTTCAGGTTCTTCAGCTAATTCACTGGAAGGAGAAATACTACCAGTAACTTCGAAAATTGAAATTGGGTCTTGAATATGTTCTGTTGTTTTTTATTGATAATCAGGATGAATAACTATAGATGATTCTCCTGTTTCTGTTGATCTAATTCTACTGACACTAGGTGATACTAGAGCTCGCATCCCTTCAAGTTGGCTTGGTGTATACTCAGGGGGTTTCCCCTGGAGTCTACGTGATTTTCTTGTTAATTTAGCCACAATTAAAAATTATTAATCACACGCAATCAAAGAAAATTTCAATGAAAACTCCTAGAGTCGGTAAGGAGACAAAAAAAAAATCACACGCCTAAAAATCTAGGAGATCAAACCACACACAAGCAGTAACTTCCCACACTAAAAACACTAGTTGGTGATGAAATCCAACATCGTAATATTTTAATGTAGAAAGGGTGGTTGGAACAGTTACCCCGACAACCTGCTTAATGAAACAGGTCGGTGCAAGTTTCTCCACTTAAACCATCTCGAGTGAAGATAACCCTCTGAAGAGTCCAAGTGAGTCTAGTCAACTTCTGCTCCAGGTACAGTGGAATCTTTCCTCCACCGTCACCTTAGGAAAAAATCGTAAATATTATGGCCACTATGGTTACCAACAGGAACTAAAATACCTGGGGGAACAGTCTATGATCCGACATACATGCAAGGGCAGAGTAACAAAGCTCAATCCCCTTGAAAGCTCCTTGACATAATCCAAGGTATACCAACAAGTGACCCCAGGCTCCTTGATAATGGCCTATCCAAGGTTTACCATTGTTAATATGCTCACATCTGCTATCGTTCCCAATGAGATAGAATTGATTATCCCACTGGTTCATATATGACCTCGTGCTTGACTCCTTTAAGAGGAGTTTCCCAAAGCATACAAGTGACTATTGGATTTTTCCTACCGCAAGATCAACTGCTTGTTTGTTTTAATTGTCTTGAAGAGTTAATTACTCCCTACTCCAAGACACTAGCCTAAGCTATATTGGTGAAAATAGCCCTAGAAATATAAAAAATTACTAGATTGATTTTAATTTAAGCGTTGATTTTAATAGGCTATTGCTTAGGAAAATAGGTGTGAAAGTGAAACTGATGATATGTAGTGACCCGACTCAAAACACACTAAAAATGCATCTATTATGAGAAACAATTCTTTTTCTTTCAATGAATTCTATCTAAAGGAAGAGTTGAGAAATGCAATCTTTTAAAACAATCCTTTCCTTCAAACAAGAATAAATGAGAATAAATCTAATTTCATGAGAACTCAAAATGATCTATTTCTCAATAAGAAATCCCTTTATCATTCAAGATCGAAACTACAAACAAAGTTTTTCTTCAAAAGAACATTATAATTTCTAGAAATAATACTCAAAACTAAAAACACTAATTTTGAGATCTAAAAATTCTAAAGAATAAATCTGAATTAAAATTTTAAATATTTTGAGGATGTCTTGCTTAGCTTGTTATCTAACTAAGAAATTCTTTGCTTGGATCAGAAAGAACTCAAAAAACACCCAATTTTGGTTTTTTAAGTGAAATTCCAAAATTATCAACAAAATGTTTTTAAAGATTTGCAAATGAGAAAAATGGGATCTAAATCTCATAAAACAATTTCTACTATGATCTCAAACTCATCAAGAAAGAAAGGAAATACCAGTGATCTAAAGGTATACCAAGGTTTCTAATATTTGAGCGGGATAAAAACAAAGCAAAAATCACTATAACATGCAGATCTTTCAGAAAATCATTCAAAACTAAAAATGCTGAAATAAACTCTTAATCAAAGCTTTCTGACAGAAGATACAAGTCTAGGTATTCACTGAGAATCTAACAAACTAATCCAGAAAAGAGGATTTTAATATTTTCCAAAAATTTTCACAAGGTCCGTAGGATTCAGTGTAGACCAGTGCGGTCCCGCACTGTGTATACAAGAAAAGTGCAGAGATGCCTGCACTGTTTCTACAAGAAAAGAGCGGACACCAAAAAACTAAAAGAAAAAATAAAAAACTCTAAATCATTTCTCAGGGATTCTATAGGGATAAACTACCCAAGCCAATATAAATCAATAAAAATTAGAAAAAATAAATTCACAAGTCAAAAATAAAATAAATCAAAGTTCAAGATCCATTCCCCAGTGGATTCGCCATTTTGTTGGACAGATAAGTCGTTCTTGCAGACAAGACAGACCTCCCAAGTGTCCTACGGACAGCTAGCAACAAACAGGACAGATGCAAACTACTTTCACTAGATTATATGTATTTTATAATTTTCTATGATGAAGAAAGGACCTACCTGTGATCCAATGCTAGTTGAATTCTTCTTTCCCATCGCTCCAAGAAGTCACCTCGAAAGACCTGCAAGCAAATACATGGAAAAGAATCAAAAGCACCTGCAACATATACTAATTCACAAATCACAAATCTATCTTAACGATCAAGGAATTTAAGAAATAAGTCATTCAAGTAGATACACAAACAACTTATTGAGAAAACGGTATTCATTTGTATTATCTTTAATAAAGAAGACCCTTACAACTGTGTCCACCTTGATGTCGTACAGGCCTTCTTGGGGTCCGAAACATGTGTTTCCTTTACTCTGACAATCCTTGCACCCTCTCAGCTAAAATACACATGGGTGTGTAATCATTCCCACATAATGATTAGTTAAGAGAGTATGAGTCTCTACAACATTTCTCTTCAAAAATCTTCAAAGTATAACTCACTAACTCTTTCACTATCCCACACACATTCTAACACTCTCATTCTCTCTAACCTTTGAAGCTGCACTATGGCTTCAATTTATAGGAAAAGAGAGGAGTTTATGGTTCCACATAAGAAGGGATAGAATTCTCTTTTGAAGGGATTGAGCTCCATAAATCAAGGGGTAGGCTCCCATAATGGAGGAATGAACATACATGATAGGAGCGAACATTCGACGAGATAACTACTTCTAGAAGCTTCCAGATTTGACTGTTGGGCTTCTAAATGTTACTTTCTGCCTTTGTTTTACGTTTTACAGGGGTCCGCACCCTTAATGAATAAAAAGTGTGTTTAGCTCCGCATGATTTAGAGCAAAAAAGTGCGGCACCACAGGCAATGTTAAGAGAAAGTGCGATACAAGTGTTTTTAAGACTTTTATGAGCTTTTCTCTCAATTTCAAGGCTTTAATTTAGGAACTTTGATGTTGTATACTTCCAAGGGAGTACTAAAACGTCATGGTGACAAATTTTAGTGTAACACGTCCCCCCATTGGGACAGGAGCCACACACATCACCACCATAAGTTTAAAGCCCCTCAGTCCTGAGGACGCCCCACCCATTTAGGAAAATGTCAAAAACATCCCTGCAAAGGAAATTCCCATTGCAAAACTGATGATTGCAGCTAAGAAAACCGAGAGAGGAAAGAGGGGGGAGACTCCCGCCACGCAATGGGAGTCACCAGGTTGCACCATATGTGATGTAGTAGGTCACCCTACCCACATCTACCCAGATCTTGATTAATTAAAACCACTCCTCGACTCTGAGGCAAACGTCGCAACACCACATTCTCGTAAAAAGGAACCTGCCACCAAAAGTAAAGGAAAATAATTGTGTACCAATCACACATGTGTGATCAGTAACAATTATGGGCACTATACCCATCATTTCCCAGAAATCCGCGATATAGGGATGCCTTACATGCCATCAAGTGATCCTATCAAGAGTATCCCTCCACCCATCCATCTGGAGATGAACCTCGCACCATCCTGTACCTACGGGATGAACGCCAGTCACCAGAAAGACTCCCAGCCAGCCCCCCTCCTCCCATTGAGTGTTTTTTATTCTACATCGAGCTCGATCATTTCATCATTGATTGCCCATCTTTGGAAATGTTCCAACGATGGTATCCAGTTCATATAGTATATCGCAATAACATGAACATCCAGTATTCATGTCAAATATGTGGTGACAATCACCGGGCGTGCCATTGTCACTACATACCTAGATTCTGCATAGCACTAGAATGTATGCGATCAACCATACTCCGCCTCTCCCAAGAAGATGGCATAAACTTAGAATCCATGAACAGCTCGACAAGCCAAGAATATGTGATGAGCAGATCCATCCTCTTCCTGTCAACTAAAAAGCGACCAGTCAGAGAACCCTTAGAGACCCCTAATCGCTCTCTACAGAGAAGACCAACATGTTCCTTATGTAAAACGCCCAATCATGTGATCGCTACTTGCCCTGATTTAGCAGCGTTACGACGTTGGTACCCTGCCAAACCACAAACTGAGCATGACGAGACCCCCATTTCTAGGCTATTTTTCCTAGTATGTCAAGGCAATCACTGTGGGCAGTGTTTTGCTTCTATTTCACAAGTTCGTCCTCTCATTGACATGATTCATACATTAGAGAAGAAACAACGCGATCTCCTCAAACGGTATAGAAATTATATCACCCCCAGAACAGAAACCCCACACCCACATGGGCGTGATGGGAAAATTGGGAAGGCACACCAACCAAGTATGATCCAGGCAAAACCTAGGATAACATGCGGACTATGTGACCTGATTGACCATCCGGTCAATCAGTGCAAATAACTAAAGACTCTCAAACAATTTTCGCACAGTCTCTTCTCTCCCTCAAAAACTTCTCTTTAACGAAGAGAATATCATGCATACTTATTGTCGGATTTGTTCACACTTCCATCATACAATTAAATGTGAACATCTCCCCAAGATAAGAGCAGCAAAAGTAGTGTTAAGTCTAAACTCCCCAAAAGAGCTAGACACACCCAAGCCAACGACACAGAAATGGAAGGAGAAGACCTCATCTTCTGCAATAGATCCTTTCCAAGCGTCCACATCTGGGATGAAGAGTAGTGTTGATTCCCACAAAATCTACTCGGTTAGCATAGTGGTACCATGCACCATTTTCACTGGCCATAACCACGAATTAGAGGCATGCCCGGTAATGGATAGATTCAGGCACCTCTGCACCAGGCACAATTTCCACTAACATGAAATTGACCATCCTAACGGGGGCCCCAACCTTGCGCTTACGAAAACTCCCATCATGGAGATTCTTCCCCCAAAAAATGCCAATGACGCAATACACCACATACGTTTTGTATCACCTTATATCAAAAATAGGATTGCAGTCGCCCCCACATCCCAGGATTCCCACCTTATTCCTGTCGCAAAAATTCAAGGTTCCTTGCGCTTTTGCATTGATTTCCTTGAGATCGCGAATTTACATGCCGCCATCGAACTCCTCGATGACACCCAGCCTCTAGAACAATGCCTGGTACAACTAGAGCTCGTCAACAAAAGCCAACGACAATCGCTTCAACACAATGAGGCCCACAAGAAAAGGGTAAAAGCATCGTTCGACCGCCACATCAACCCTCGCTCATTCACCAAGGGAGAACTAGTCCTTCGCTATGATGTTGCAAAATAATCCCTAGGGCCAGGGAAGTTTGAAAACTTGTGGAAGGGACCTCACATCATAAAGCATTTTCTCCTCCAGGGGGCATACATCTTGACAGAACCGGACGGGACATGCCTCAGCAACCTTGTCAACAGCCTTTACCTCAATAAATTCTACCCATAAGGGCCAAGAAGGCCCTACCCTAGAGTCAACATACACAAACCACACCACTGTAAATTTTTGACCAAAATTATTTTTAAAAAATGTGCTCGAGTGTCACAATGGATTACCAATCTGACCCTTACTTCATATTTTTTGATCGAGCATCAAGATGGTCTCAAAGTTTAGTAGCAGTCGCCTGGGTCATATATCACCCTGGCCGATCACCACTATGCAGAAATGGTGTGTGTATTAGTTTAGCAACAAACAATCAGGCAGAATATGATGTCTTTATCGGACTTATGTGCAACGCCCTCCATCAGGGCATATGCCATATGCATATCTACCTCGATTCCCAGTTATTAGTGTTGCAGCTTAACCAAACATTTGAGATACGATATTCACATCTATTTAGAAAATATTTACGTGCAAAAAGATTAAGTAGACAATTTGACTACATTACATTCACACATGTACCAAGGAGTCAAAACCAAACAGCTGATCACATAGCTAACAATATTCTAAACTGGAATTCATCTAGAATAAACCATCATACATAAAAGAAAAAAAACATAGAAAACATAGATATCCATTAGCATAACATAATCCATAAACAAAAACAGGGGGCTCACCATGTAGAGCTGCAAAAAATATCTCTCATATATATATATATATATATATATATATATATATATATATATCAAAATGTATTTTTCTAAGTACAAAAAATAGTGTCTTTGACCCATCGGTCAGCCCAAAAAAGATACAAAATTGAGTCGTCAAATTAGGGGAAGCATCCTCAGAATGGGTGCTTTCCCCGTGTACAAAATAACTCTAGGGCGTTGCTCCCCCAAGTGGGGCACCTGGACCCACTACTGCTCCCGGTACCACTACTGGAGCCACCGTCAATACCTATATCGCTACCCGATGTAAAAATGGCCGATAGTCCCTCTCCCGGGCCATCAAGGTCTCCAGCCATACCTCCTCGAGGTCACCTAAAAAGCCTCGAGACAACATCCCTTAGGTCAAGCGGTCCACTCGATCCCAGGAATTCTCCAAAACTGACACTCACGTGATCAACTTTGCAACATAAGCCTCCACCACATCAGCACGAGCCTCCGCTGCATCGACACGAGCTCGCTCAGCTGCAGTCTCGGCAGCATCCGAGATGCTGTCCTCCCCCGAAGGGCCAGCCTCACCACTGAGTCCCCCACCTTGAGACTATGCAGGAACTCCTCCCAGCCCCCCACGATCTCCCTGAGGACTCCTAAGAGGACCATGGCCAACCAATCGAGCCATAGAGCGACCAACCTTGCCAACATCTGCAAGAGTGACCAAAACTCTGTCAGTATCATCATAAATACACATATAAACATAAATATTCAAATAAATGTGGAAACATAAAGACATGCCTGCTGGCCCCCAAGCGTAGCCAGGAGGGAGACCCATCTCTGGATCCCCCCGAAATTCCACCCTGCATATGGGAAGGGAAAAAACATCTGGGGGTTGGCCTCAAACGAGGCCTCCATCGTGGTGTTCCAGTAATGCCCCACCCTCCCCCCACCTCCTCGAGGCATCACAGGAGCCCACCTCCTCATACGAGGCTCTCGTGGCCTCCCAGCAGGCACCGCCACCACCGGTCTCAGCACCACCACCCACTCGTAGATGTTGTTGCACAAAATTCTAGCATAGGCAAACAGGTTCGATCCATCCCAAATCTTGTAAAGTTGTGCCAGCATCCCGTCATTGCAGAAACAAGAAAAGTCAAAAAAATGTTTGACCCTCAGCCAGCGCAAGACACCAACCTACGAGCCCAATGCACGATGTGGAGTGGATTACCCTTCCAGTCTCACAATAGCCACAAAAGCGCATCGCTCGGCCAAATCTGTCATTGAGGCGATAGTAATGCACCACTCCGTAAGAGGTGCCTCGCCACAGTGACGCATCCGGAACCGCTCAAAATCCACCCTCCCATAAGGAAGTGGATACCGCGGCACCTCACCCTGAGGTAGAAGCCCGGTCAGAAAATATATATCCATCTCAGGACGGATAGCGAGATTACACCCACACAGCACAAACACCTTGTGTCGCGTGTTCCAATGCCGGATCAGATAACGCAGAAATCGGTCTTGTGACTGAAGAAGGTCATTCTCCACAAATTTCGGGAGACCCCACCGCGCCAACTATCAGTGTCCCTCGCCATTGGCAACTAGAGAAGTGCAGAGCTCGGGCCAATCCTGCTCCCTCCACAACATCCTGTCAACAAAACAGGAGCACAATAGCAAGCATAAAAACATAAAAAATAAGCAAAATTTTCAAAATTTGGACAAAATCTGTCTCGGACCTTCGCGCGCTTATCCCTCAAACAAGCACGTGGAAGACGTGCATGTATTTCTCACAAGTGTGCAGAAGGCGCACCTAAGGCTGAGAAAAGTGTGCATAAGATGCGCAAAACCATAATTTTGTGTGCAGAAGGTGCGCTCTTACCTTGATCACCTGCGCACTCTAGGGTAAAACTGGCTTAGAATCCATACAAACTAGTATTGTACGGACCCCAGCACTCCAGACTGGAAAATATTAAAATGCAGGACATCGTGGTGTTTACCTGGCCATAGAATCACTAATCTTGGGTGCTCAGGCTGACTGGAACAGCAAGAACTCCTCCGCATAAGCCTCTGACCTCTCAATACGCAACAGACACAAATGAATTGAATTAGGGCCATATTCACCTATATCGCCATTTTCAAGAACTTTGGAGGACCATAATGAGAGCTCAGAAGGCCCAATCACTGGACCAAAAGCAGCACTGTGATCAGCACTCCATAACCCCCAAAAGTGATTCCACACATTCACACCCCCGAAAAAATATGTTTTCAGTGCCGGCAGGTATGCCCTCTCCCGTATTCTTTTTTAAAGCACATATTTTTCAATAATATTTGGATAAAGAAGATTATTTCACTTGGGGTAGTTTTTTTTGTAGGTAGTATGAAAATCAGCCACAACTCCATCCACTAAAAATTCCAGAGTAGGTGTCATTCTACCCCCAGCATGATAGAGTCCTAGAAAAACTCTACATAAACTAACATCATTTCTCCATCAGAAATCATCCATAGGTTCCACACTCCTGACCATGTTTATCATCACCTCAACTTGCACATGATAAGCATCCTTGTTTGTCAGTAGAGCCTCCCCTCCCATGGTGCTCGTCACCCAAAGTGGACCATATATTACAACAATAGTGACACCATGGCCATACCACTTTATTCCAGGAAGCAGCTCATTCCCATTTACTCATCATGCATAAGGTCATTTTTTACCATATGAAATAAAACCCCATCCCCGAACGACCAGGTTGTATAAGCAGATCAAAAGCGCACTACCGTGCCTCGCATTTGACCCACCATACCTCTGTTAGCATAACCCATATGTGATAATTTTTCATTCGCTTCATCAACCTCACACATGAGACCAACTGATGGGGCCCCCATCCTTAGCAAAACACCTTCCTCACACCATCAGTGAGCGAACACTTTCATGTTTTGGGGCACCCGTCTCTGTGTTTTGTACAAACCAAACCCCATTATTTTATTCTTTTGGTAAGTGTACAAAGACCACAAACGGTGCACTATGTTCCCCAACCACCCATTCATTTTTTCTCCCATGGCAGCAATCCCTAATCACCCTTGGTCGAAGTATACCACCCTCACACAAAAGCCACTATGAAATTCATAACCAGGTTATACCCACCCTGGAAGTCCTACCAACTCCAGGGATTTTCCCATCATAAATAGTTATGACTTCCGCCAAGCTGCTTTTCATACTTCGACCTTGGGCCACTGAATCCCCATCATCAGTTTTTAGTCACCCCTCGCCATCATTCCTATGTTAGACCCATCACATCCAGGATCCTGATCCTCCATATCAACAACCCCCTTGTTCGGTTGAGGCTTCCTTTTTGTCGACATCAACACCTCGTTTCCAAAAAGGAAGAGGTACCTTGGATCACCCCTCTCCATAAAAGGGACATCCTCGGGTAGCACTGTGGGAGACATCATTGCCCACAAATGTCATCAATCCTCCTGACATTTGACTACAGCACAAGCCTTCATGTCAAGATGGTATCGTACCTTAAAACCATTGCACTTTGATCAAATTCGTGGAAGACCCATGCCTTTATAAGCATCTCTTTCGGCAATTCTTGCATGGGAAGGTCCCAGCCAGCACCTATGCATACAATCCGCATTTATATGCCATACCAATTCTATGAATACGGGTACCACTATGCACCTATTTTCAAATAAAAAATGCCCCTGAGGGCATCAGCAGTTGTCATTATTAACCAACAGATCACTACCATCTTAGTGACACAGACAGAATCTGAATCTATCAAATAGATTTGTTTAACTAGCCAAAGCATGACAAGCACAGGACATGCCCGCCTCGTAGAAAATTTGTAAATATTGTATTATACCATTGCTTACAGGGATCCCACAGTACATGGTCGCTCTTCGACCTGGTGCAGGGTGTCTCCAATTCCAAGCTACACACAGGTCTCTCTCTCTCTACACATAGTATACAAAAAAGAAACTATAATGTATTTTGGCTATACAGTTCTTCCTAGACCTCACACATTAGGGAGCAACTGTTATCACTGGAAAATCGTACAAGAAAAGGTGACATTATTTAATGTTAGGCAGAAGGATTTACAGGGTTGAGAAACATTAGAGAATCTAAAAGTATGTAAAAATCTCTAAGGTCTGAGGAAAAATCAAGTTGCGTACAAGAAGGACTAGTCAAATGTGCCTTTGCGCGCAAAAATATTCGATAACTGCACCTTTGTGCGCGTTTTGCTCCAAAATGTGTGCAATCCTCGGAGTGGCGGAAGTCACTTTCTGGGACCACAAGGAACACTCCAAGACATTGATTTCACACTTGAAGCTGCCTAAGGATAGCCACCCAAGCCTCCTTAGGACATCAAGGGAGCACACAATGGAATAAATGTGGCACACAATGGAATCACCCTCCTCTCTTGAGTCACTATCCACAATGTACTAAGAGAGGGAAGGAGGATTTGAATTATACTATAAAAGGCCACCAAGAGATGAACAACATGACAGCACATTGTTATGATGGCATAATTTCCCCAAGCAATACCAGCAGTGTGTGATCTGGAGCAGAGATAGAGGGGACTCAGTTGTTGGTCATCCAACAACCCCAGTCCACCATAGTAGAGAGAGGGAGACTTTGCACCAAGGCAGCTCGGAAGTAAATACATCCTTGCATCGGGACTTAGAAACCCTAGTTCTAAGGGCCCATTGGAAAGTGGGTTAAATTTTCATCCTCATTCCTACCAACACTTAATAAGAGGGGACATAAGAGCCACTGTTTGGATTATTGAAGTTGTTTGACTCTATTTAGAGCTTTTGTGTTATTTTTTTTAGTTTTAGTTTAATTTTTTCGTTTGAATATGCATGCTATTTCTCTATATAGTATGATTATGTTTGAGCATGTTCCACTAGCTTGCTTAACTCCATATATTTTCTGCCTGTGACCAATAACTTAAGATGGAAAACCACACCCCTTAAGTTAGTGTGATTTCGTACATATGTGCACCAAACACACTAACACACATATAATTGGCATATTTTATTTTAAATGATCATGATAAGGAACGCTTCTGCCTTTCAATCGTCTAAATTATTTCCTGTCACTATCCCACTTCATCCTCTTTTGTTCATACAATGTGACCCACGGTTGTGTCACTTCAGAATTGTAAAGAATGAATTTATTGATTGCTTCAATTTCTGGATTCACTGATGAAATCAAACTGACATATAGTACATATGAGATCAAAATATACATTATATCAAAGTTCAACGTGAATATTTACTTTGTGTAAATTTGAAAAATTATAAGTCGCTTACTCTTTAGCAAGCGCCTTTTTTCATTTGTTTGAAGAAGATCCCCTTCCCTTTTTTCTTCATCCCTTTCATCGTCCCAAACCACTGCCCCTGGTTTTTTGTCGAACTACTTGATGTACTCACTAGCATAATAGAAATACTCATACAATATGTACCTCTCTGCCATAGACCCCTCTGGTTTTTCCCTTTGTCGAACAAAACCTTAAATTTCTTCATGTACCTCTCTAAGAAGAATATCCAACGACAAGAAACCACCCCAACTAATTCAACCTCTTCTACTAGGTGGATTAGAAGATGAACCTGTAAGTCCATGAAACTCTTCGGCGGTTCCTTCTCAAACATACAAACAATCTCAACTATCTCTTGATGCCACCGTGGAATGCTAGCCACATGAATCTCCTTTGACGCGATCCAGCTTACAAATGCAGATAGTCTAGATATGGCACATCCTAAGTCTTGGGGGAAGTCATGTTTCACATACCCATGCACGAACAAAGGATAATGAAACTGCAAAGTTATAAACACATGCAATAATATAAAAAATTAGTTATGCTTTATGATCCCATGGGATAAAATTTATTAAAATAACAAATAATAAAATCATGCTTTTGAGATTATACGTACTCTTATAAGATTCAAATGGTCATGTGATTTCAACCCCGACAAATGGTCTTCCACGGTGAACCGGTGCCGTAGTGAAGACCCATATGAAGATCATCCATTATCACTTCCTTTGACAAAGAAAGATCATCTTTTTTAAAATCCATGGGACATCACCTTATTTGAAATACCAATTAGAGGGATTGGCCTCTGATCATGTACTTTCTAATTGTCTTTTCCAATGTTTCTTTTTAGTTTTTGAAGTAATACGATCTTTCCTAACAGCCCATGTGTCACTTTTTTTCGATGATATGTGCCTCCATAAATAAGATGAAACATTTTTAAATATACGCATGGGATCTAATAAGTGGGTAATCTTAAGATGCTCCCAATATGGGAGGTTATAAAATATAGATTTCCTTTTCATCCCAATCGGAAATTTCTCAACACAGGTGTAGAAGAATTCTAGATCATCGAACATAGGCTCCCCATTGGAATCAAACATTTCTATTAACTCCTTCTCCTTCTCTCTCTCATATGCTATAAGTCGTTCAGCTAGTGTTGTTATTGCAGGCCTTTGGGTTCTCTCTCATTTACCATTGAAAGCAAATATTGCTCTTCTGTAAGGGTGTTCTTCTGGGAGGAATACCCTGGATCAATCATACACTGGCTTTCGTAGGTCGTTGGACCATATAGATTTCATAGAAGGTCCACAACATTTACATCCATAATACCCTTTTGTTAAAAGACCTGCAAAATTATTGTATACAATATGCATGGCACGTTAAATAATACCATGAATATCAGAAAAATTACAACGAATTAAATAATTAATATGTGAAAGAATATTGTTACGAATATAAACAAATCAATACAAATGTAATTTATCAAAGAAAACTCCTAAGCCTGGATAATCATGTCCTGTAAGAAAATATTCGATACAACGTAAAACTCCTCTCTGCTACGATGGGTCTTGATACATCGTATACATTTATACCATCCCATAATTCCTTCAATTCATCTACCAGTGGTTGTAAGTAGACATCCATATTCTTCACTTATATTTTACCATGGACTATGAGAGCCAACATAAGATGTTCATTCTTCATGGAAAACCATGGAGGGATATTTTTATTGATCACTACTACAGGCCAAATAGAATAGTTGGTGTTCTGGAGGGAATATGGGTTGACGCCATCCATGGCTACGCTGAGTCGTAGACTTCGTACTTCATCCTTGAATTTTTCGAGCCATGTATCCTCTATATGATTCATGGCTATTGAATTTGTTGGGATTCACATAACTCTCAACTCACTTCTGTGTGAGGCATGTCATCCCTGCAACATAGCTAATTATTTGCAACAAAAGAGTCTTTGAATCCTTGGGATTATAGGCATGTGCATCAATATCTTAAAAGGAGTACCACATGATTTACCCTTAGTTTTTTATTTATAATACCTGTCATGCCCACATTTCACACATATCTCTTTATCTGCATATTCTCTTCTATATAGAATAAAATCATTTGTAATGCATGATATGTTATGTACTCAACACCCAACATTTTCAACAATTTCTTTGCCTCTTCATATCTACCGGGAAAGACATTATCACTCGAAAGAACCTTATCTTTGAATAACATGTAGTTGGTCATGGACAATATTAAATGTACAATGCCAATAATTATTAACGTTCATAAAATTTACCATTTGTAATATTGATTGTGTGACAAGATTTCTCAAAATATAAGGGACTTGATGGTCAATTACCTCAAAATTTTCGAGAAACATGCATTCGACAAGCCAAAATTTGCTTTCAATTTGTACAGTAACATCATTGTCCCCAAATGGGTAGACTTTGACTGATAGCCAAGTTCAAAGAGAGGGGTGGTGGAAGCAATTTTAAGGCTTTCGAAAAAGGTATCAGCGATATGAGCATCATCCCTTAGTTGATCATCATTTTGGAATGCATATAAAAACATATCTCCATGATAGTTGTATCCCTTACATAATCATCCATACCAACCTCTATTTTATTGCCTCCATTGAAATCTTGTGAATAACTACTATTGTTGTATTCATTCCTAATTGGTTAAATTAGACGTAGTGGAAATTGAATAGTTGGTTGATTCAACCATTCTTGGTATCGTTCCTCTCTGATTTTTTCTCTTAATTCAACCTTCTCTTCATTTGAAATTGTCATGGGATGCAATGGAAGATGGAAGGTAGGTCTCTCATCATCACCATGGAAGATGGTGAAAAAAAAATATTTGAACATGATTAGTACAAAATAGATGATATCAATTAGTAAGCACATCTATGCATGATTAATTCGTTTGACGTTGAAATAATTACATTATACCAAAAAATTATTACCATCATTGTCCTAGGATTGTGGCTAGAAGATGGCATGTTACAATTGGCAAGGTGAAGTGGTTGTCCATTTTCATCTACCAACCGTGCCTTGCGATATGTTGTTGTTCATAAGAGCTTCCGATGTTTTGGAACTGTTTGAATATTTTTTGCATATGAACTTGATTCTGAATCTGCATGAACCTATAAATTTGTATATATTAATTTTATTCAGCTGATTGACATGGATAAATAAATAAAATCTAATTAGATAATGAAAATATAAATAAATTATGACATCATTACGTCTGGAGATGGATAGGGAGAACTCCGCAATGGACTTTGAGAAATATTATGGAACGATCTGGATTTTGAATAATTTTCCATTTGATATAATTATGATATTTTCTCCCTACATTTGAGAAAAATCAACAATAAATTTTGGTGTATATACTTAAAGTAATTTTGGGGCCTTAAAAATGGATTTATTATTATCGGTGCTAATGTACTGTTAACTGCACCAGTGCGGTTTTATTATCAGATGCACCAGTTTTGTTAGTTAACAAACGCACCAAATATCAGGAAAAAAAGTGCAACTTTATTTTTTTGAAGTGAAAAAAAATGGTAAACTGAAAAATGAGCGGAAAATGATTTTCACAAATCTAATTTCATAAAAAAAATATTTAAATAGTAAAATCTATTCATTATTTCATTATTTTTGCAAAAAAATTCAGGGAGGGATTTTCATGAGAGACATACCTGGAGCAAGAGAGCACGAGAGCATTGTGGAGCAGAAAAATACTTTTGAACAACAACACTATTCAGAGAATCAGAATTTGAAACATCTGGTGATTCACACAAAAACCTGTAGTATATTACTGTAATAATTGTTTTTTTTTTACATTTTTTGTTAGATTTAATACATGCATAGTAAAAATTTTAAATTTTACTCTGTATTTTACTAATAAAATCATTTACAATCTCTATTCCTATTTACATTTACTTAAAATTTAGAAAAATAATTAATTAATTATAAAAAAATATCCATTCTTACGTTAAACCATTGCTTCTTCTTGTTTATGTGACTTCACAATTATGGATTCTCATTTTAGATTTATAGGGTTTGTATTATTATATATAGGCATATGACATCTAACCAATGGCACCACTTGCAGAGTTGGATCCCAATCCCTATCGACCCTTGCACGATTTAAGAAAAAAACAGCTTTTGTTAATTGGTGCACACTGTTTAAAATAGCGCACCGGTGCACGATTGTAGTATAGCGCATTGGGCGCATATTGACAAAAAACATTGTTTGATAAAAATAATTTTTTATTGATTTATGTTTATGTTAATCGATGCTCCGGTATTAATAAAACACATCAGGTCTCCTATTGACAAAGAGCATTGTACGGTGTTTCTATTGTATTGGTAGTGCATTTATAAGAACCTACTGCACCGTTTTCAGTGTGTAAGTTGTGAAATTCGCATCGGGCATCTAATTTAGATAGACACATCGTTTTCTTGATTTTTTGTTTTTTTTACCTAAAAACTACGTGATTTATTTGTAGAATATATTAATAAATGGTACATGTTTTATATTGATAAAGAAATGACTGACAAGAGTTCAAGTAACAAAAATACTGATAACACATTGTTTGTGTCTAATTGATGATGTCAATTAGAGTTTAATTTAATGTCAACCCGGGAAGGTAAACTTAGAAGTGCTTATCTAAAATATATAGATCTAGAAAAATTCCTAATTTGTCCGAGATCTTTGGTTCTCTTACAAGAACATATTCGACAAGATATCTTCCAATAACTAAAAAAACCTAGATCTAATAATTGTTTGAGATCTATGGTTCTCTTACAAGAACATATTCTACAAGATCTCTTCCAACATTAGAACATCTAATAAGAAATTAAAAGCTGAAATAAAATAAACCTAGATCTAATAATTTTCTGAGATCTTATGGTTCTCTTACAAAAAACACTTTCAAATATGATCCTTCCAATATTAGAACATTTAACAAAATTTAAAAGCTGAAATCAAACAAAAACATAAATTAAGTTATACCTAAAATAAACAAATAAGCATGCAAGTGAGGCCATGGGGGCCCTCCATAACTCCACAAGCACACCACTTCAATGGAGACTCAGATGTAGAAGCAAAATCGAAGTATGATCCTTTATTTCAAAATCTGCATTACAAACCAACTCTAAGCTTCTAAGATTACATACTCCAAAATTCTAAGATTACAAAACTTCAAGATTACAAATGGAGGAGATTGTACTCCTATTTATACAATGGGATGAGTAACAAACTCATAATTATCATCCACTAATCTCTCTTTAGTTCCATACATATCTCAACCATCTAGACACATAACCCCCTTTTGTCCTTGATCTTCTCCATGAGGTTTATCTCTTCAAATTCGAATTTGATCATTCAAGGCCACATAAAGGTGTCTTGGAAGCTTCCTTGGCACCTACACATGTCACAAAAACAACCCACTTTCCACATATAAAGTAAAATATATTATTTTCTAATATTTAATCAAGAATTTCTCTTAAAAATGCTTAAAAATAAATAATATTTGGAAAATATAAATGAGACCCATTAATGGTGAATAATAGGGAAAATGAAGTGACATGGTGGTGAATAATGGGTGATATAATGGAAGCATAGGTGAAAAATGAATGGTAATGAGTGATATTTGTATGACATTTTGAAACCCAAACATACTCCCCAATTGAAGCTCTTGCATGTCCTCATGCAAGCTACTACAATGACTTAATTTGATTCTTAGATGAGATTCCTTTTATAAGATGTTTGGTTCTTGTGTAACAAGCATCTTTCAATCATGGACTTCCTTTTAACTTTTCACTTCTTTGGATAACTTTTAATTTTGCAAAGCATTTTCATCTTTTAATGATTGGTTCTTGTGTTACAATCATTATTTACTTTGTTGAGATCTATGTTTAATGATTGGTTCTTGTGTTACAATCATTATTTACTTTGTTGAGATCAATCATTTTAAGAAGTCATTTAATATGCTCATCATTTTGTAGTAGGTTTTATTGTGGGAAGACTATGTGGGTTAATATGTAATATGAATGAGAGAAAAAATGAAGTGTGAAATTCCCCCCTCCCCAACTGATGGTTTTTGGCAATTTTTAATTTGAAAGGGAATGGTGAAATAGTGGAATATTTTCCAAATATCATCATTTTAGCATCTAAAAATAATTTCAAGATTAAAGGTTAGAAAACATCATACCTTACTTACCTACAGAAGTGGATGAATCATACATGTTCAGCTGCTACAATTCTAATCTAAAGCTTCTTCTGCAAGTTGTGGATGAAAGATGGATCTGTATTGTCATATCTGCTGCTGGATAGTCTGATGAGTCTGCTGAATATGGCTGAAAATCTATAAGGCTTGGAAGGTATACAAAATATATAAGTTACATTTTCCTCCCCCCAACCTTATTTATTGACTTGTCCTCAAGTCATGACAAACTGAAAAACAATGAAAGGAAATCTACTTCATCTGCTACAAATTATGGGTCTTCAATTCTTCAACGGTCAATGCACAAATCTTACTATGTGATTAAATGTGTTGGTGTCGAACATAGCAAGAATTTGTTGAGTTAGTGGCCATTAATGAATGCCACTAGCCAACAAGAGAGCTCCCACCATTGATTCCAATGGGAATCAAGATGCCTAACACATCTTTGTAGGTACGAAGAAGTTTGTTGTGGTCGAGTCACCTACAAGATCCAACGAACAAGGGATATTAATGTACTCCCATTGTTCATTGGCAAGAGTACTTGCCATTAAGGCATGCAAGCCTCTAGGTGTTTTTACAAAGATAATTTGACTCTAGGAATTTGACTCAAGCAGGATTTTATTGGCAGAAGATGAAAATGGTAGGAAAAAGGAAATGGAAATGACAAGGAAAATGACAATAAGTGAGCTTCTTGTAAGTGAGCTTCTTGGTTTTATTTTGTAGGTTAGGGATGAATGAAAATAAGTGCATGAAAAGAAGTGGATTTGACTGCATGATTGAAACTTGCTCGGAAAAAGGGATTTTGGCTTGCATTGAGGACTCATTGGGATTTACAATTTTTCAAAGGGAAGAAAAGACTGGTTGTAATGAATATGGACTTATTCACACGATTCATCATAAAATTGTTCTGTTGCAAGTCCAACTGTCGACAAATTAGACTCCTTAAATGATCATCTGATTAAGACAAACCTGCAAAAACTTGGCATTCACAAAACATAAATATATCCAAGCAAAAGTGATCAATTTTTACTTGGTTTGTTTATGCAAAAATTAAACACCAATGAAACAGATTTAAGTAAAATCAAATGTGTAAGTTAGCTCAATTCTATGATTTTTTACAAATCCATTTTAAAATATGAAATCAGTATAATTAATTCCCTTCTTATGTAAATAAAATTTAATTTCATTGCAATTATGCAAATCCCTACCTTCGTCAAAATTGTTTCATGATTTGCATTTATGATATCAAATTTCACATGTCGTCATCGATCGATCTTGTATTTTCCAAAATCTGCATCATTAAAAACTTGCAAGATGTTAATACAAACACGTCAAATAAAATTAAAAATTAAAAAAATTCAAGAAGAAAACTAATTTTTCCTGTGTCATTATTTTTTTTGTGCAAACCGTGCAGATATTAAGCTTCCAGACTCCAGACAGTAGCACTGCTAGTTTTAAGGCAGTGTAAAACTTCTTGGTATGAGAAATAAAAGGCATAAACTGCTTCAAAACTATTTCAAATCATAATCAAACAGACTTCAAACATTTCTGCAATACATTTCCTGTCAAATTTGTTGCAATAAGTATTCTCAAGGTTGTATCAACAAAGGCTTCAAGACTACTAATACAACATTATTCAACTGTTTCACTGCTTATTTACCAAGCATCTTCAATGTTCTCATGTTCTTCATAATATATGTGCATCATTCACCACAGGATTTTAAACAAGTATGTGATCATTATTATGAGTCCCTCAGAATTTCGAGCTTAAAGGAGGATTGAGTGTTCGACCCTTCTTGTTTTTCTAAAAATATCATCCCACAGATCTGAGATAGCATTCAAATCCGAAATATAATGGTCTGAGCTTTGGCAATCTAAGGCAGTGGTATTTATGTAGCATCAACAGGAATCTGCAGCACATCTCGGCTCCATTTGATCCAGGAGAAGACAAGGTGATGCTAGGATTTGCAAAGACACTACGATAAATTTTGAATGAATTTTTGGTGCAACGCGAGGAATCAATGCTCCACCATACCTTGCTACGGCAGAGCAGAGACGCGCGCATCTTTCTGAAACAGAAGAAGCCATATTGCTGCATAATAATCAAAGTCCAAATATTTAAAACGAATTTCTCATAGCGTTTTCATTCCTTGGGCATTGCAGGTTATTTGTGCAATTCGTTCAACAATTGCAGTTCAAGGTAGTGCAAATTGTTAAAATATAAATGGAGTTGAATTTTAACTTGCTGCAAAATCGAATGTTAAATATCTTGAGCGTTATCTCTCCCTCATTCTGTGGACAGAAAAATCGATTTTCTCATTTTTAGACGATTTTGTTCCATCACATTTTCTGGAAAATCTCTGGCATTAAACAAAATTTCCATGAATAGAATTTACAACAACCTGATTGCAATTTGCAACAAGATTTCTTTGCTGAGATTATTGCGAATTTTTGAAACCGATATTTCAATTCAGAAAAAGTCGTGGATGAAGTACTAAAATGAGGGAGAACTAATCGTTGGGTCAGTTATCATCCAAATCTAGCATGAATAGCGATGCATTACTCAGCAAATCGAATGTTGTCCTCTCCGTCGTACATGGTCACAATCTCCTTTTCCTTCAGCACTTTGTGTGTTCTTGCAGACAGAGACACTGCGATTATAGTTTCCATCAAAATAATTAATTTCTTGGCTCAGAAATATATTTCCCAAAACAACAACATTCCTATCTATATTTCCCAAGATTTTTGCAAATCTGTTAATGATTCGTCCAATGGGATCAATTTCAAAGAATGAGATTGGAGTTTTTAACGTGGAGCTGAGCATTCTGTGTGCAACTGCTTAGCAGCATAAAGTTTTGACCAAACTAACCAAAATGAGTTTGCCAATGTTACCAATCCTTTACGTAATCCAACAGTAATGCTAAAATTGGACAGGTAATCAAATGAAATTCAGCTTCGGCTTCCAGGGGACTCCTATTTTTCTGGTGCCAATTTGTCTTGACTTTGTTGTTCATAGTTTGTCTATTTTTCAAGTCACACTATTCATGCAATCCTCAAATCCGCTTTATAATTTACTGCCAAATTAATTGGGATGCCATCTACAATGTTTTAGATTGAAGCACTCACTCTGACTTGTGTGTTCTGACCAACATATCCTCGGACATTCTATGAAAGGGCTTCACAAAAAGCATTGCTGGATAAGTTTGACATCACGGCTCACGTGAGACAGCATGGAAAATATCGTGTTGATGAAGGAGCAAGATCGTGAGACATGAGTTATTCAAGAAGGGAACGAAGACTTTGCTGGAGAATTATCAGTCATGTTGATATATGCTCGAAAGCTCGAATATGTTCTCGAAACTGTTTGTTTTTAATTGATGTCTGTTGGTTTGCGTTTATTCGTTGTTTTTTTTTTTAATTTATTTAGTTATTTTTTAAAATGAATGAGTTTTGTTTTTTTTAAATCTTAAAAAAAAAAATGGAATCCTATCTTTAAAAAAATTGGTTAGTTTAAAAAGATTTTTTTTTTTTAATAATAATAATATATATCATTTTTAATATAATATATATATATAGTTATGATGTGATTTTTTTTTTTAAACTAAAACTTAAAATGACTAAATTTTATCTAAAATGTTTTTTTTTTTTAAGATTATTTTTCGCTCATTTACAAAATTATTTATTGTCATATCGCAAATCAATTTTCCAACAAAAGTATTTTTATTTGAAATAAATCAATTGATTTTCTTATCTTTCTGATCGCACAAAGTGCAGGAAGAGAGCATACTAATTTCTTGATTTTTTTTATTTATGCAGGTTAACGTGGATGATAAAACACAATTAAGATTTGCGACAAAACCTTGCATTATCTACACTCTTTTTGCAATGTCACGGGGGCGTTTAGACTCTCGAAAGACAAGGCTTTCCGATAATCAAGCTCCTGGCTCACCCGTGATACAGAAACAAGACATAGAGATGCAAAGATGTGCCACTGAATTTATTCATGATGATTTATTTTTTTTGAAAACAAAACTAAAAACTTCTAATGATAACGACTTCTAATGACTTCTAATGAGATCTCATTTTTATTTTTCTAATCTATTCTACATTAACTTGAAAGATGTTTTATTTTCTAAGTAAAAGAATGCTTCCAATGAAGCCATCTATAGACTAAAAATTCGAACATGCTCACATAAAGATTTAAAAATTTTACATTATGTTTTACAAGTATGTGAGAATCCTGTCTTAGATTTGGCTCAAGGTTATTTTCCTTTCTCTCCAAGAAGTACTTGTTCAACATTGTCAAATTCCTCATCCGTAGATGGATTAGTGAGAAACGAGGGGTTTAAAATAAAAACTGAATTTAAATTAACTATGTGCGAAAATAAAAATGCTCCAAACTTTGAACTCCTTTATGAACCTGCTGTCACCAAGTTCCACAAATTAGCCCATTAAAAACAAATGCATAAAATAATTACTAAATCCTTCTAGTTGCACTTCCCTGGCAACGGCACCAAAATGTTTGTGTCTAATTGATGATGTCAATTACAATTAAATTTAATTTCAACCCGGGAAGGTAAACTTAGAAGTGCTTATTTAAAATATATAGATCTAGAAAGATTCCTAATTTATCCGAGATCTTTGGTTCTCTTACAAGAACATATTCAACAAGATCTCTTTCAATAACTAAACAAACCTAGATCTAATAATTGTTTGAGATCTATGGTTCTCTTAAAAGAACATATTCTACAAGATCTCTTCCAACATTAGAACATCTAATAAGAAATTAAAAGCTGAAATGAAATAAACCTAGATCTAATAATTTTCTGAGATCTTATGGTTCTCTTACAAAAACACTTTCAAATAAGATCCTTCCAATATTAGAACATTTAACAAAATTTAAAAGCTGAAATCAAACAAAAACATAAATTAAGTTATACCTAAAATAAACAAATAAGCATGCAAGTGAGGCCATGGGGGCCCTCCATAACTCCACAAGCACACCACTTCAATGGAGACTCAGATGTAGAAGCAAAATCGAAGTATGATCCTTTATTTCAAAATCTCCATTACAAACCAACTCTAAGGTTAAAACTCTAAGCTTCTAAGATTACATACTCCAAAATTCTAAGATTACAAAACTTCAAGATTACAAATGGAGGATATTGTACTCCTATTTATACAATGGGATGAGTAACAAACTCATAATGATCATCCACTAATCTCTCTTTAGTTCCATACATCTCTCAACCATCTAGACACATAACCCCCTTTTGTCCTTAATCTTCTCCATGAGGTTTATCTCTTCAAATTCGAATTTGATCATTCAAGGCCACATAAAGGTGTCTTGGAAGCTTCCTTGGCACCTACACATGTCACAAAAACAACCCACTTTCCATATATAAAGTAAAATAGATTATTTTCTAATATTTAATCAAGAATTTCTCTTAAAAATTCTTAAAAATAAATAATATTTGGAAAATATAAATGAGACCCATTAATGGTGAATAATAGGGAAAATGAAGTGGCATGGTGGTGAATAATGGGTGATATAATGGAAGCATAGGCGAAAAATGAATGGTAATGAGTGATATTTGTATGACATTTTGAAACCCAAACATACTCCCCAATTGAAGCTCTTGCATGTCCTCATGCAAGCTACTACAATGACTTATTTAATTTGATTCTTAGATGACCTTCCTTTTACAAGATGTTTGGTTCTTGTGTAACAAGCATCTTTCAATCATGGACTTCCTTTTAACTTTTCACTTCTTTGGATAACTTTTAATTTTGCAAAGCATTTGCATCTTTTAATGATTGGTTCTTGTGTTACAATCATTATTTACATTGTTGAGATCTCTGTTTAATGATTGGTTCTTGTGTTACAATCATTATTTACTTTGTTGAGATCAATCATTTTAAGAAGTCATTTAATATGCTCATCATTTTGTAGTAGGTTTTATTGTGGGAAGACTATGTGGGTTAATATGTAATATGAATGAGAGAAAAAATGAAGTGTGAAATTCCCCCCTCCCCAACTGATGGTTTTTGGAAATTTTTAATGAGAAAGGGAATGGTGAAATAGTGGAATATTTTCCAAATATCATCATTTTAGCATCTAAAAAGAATTTCAAGATTAAAGGTTAGAAAACATCATACCTTACTTACCTACAGTAGTGGATGAATCATGCATGTTTAGTTGCTGCAATTATGATCTGAAGCTTCTTCTGCAAGTTATTGATGAAAGATGGATCTGTATTGTCGTATCTGCTACTGGATAGTCTGATGAATCTGATGAGTCTGCTGAATATGGCTGAAAATCTATAAGGCTTGGAAGGTATAAAAAATATATAAGTTACATTTTCCTCCCCCCCAGCCTTATTTATTGACTTGTCCTCAAGTCATGACAAACTGAAAAACAATGAAAGGAAATATGCTTCATCTGCTACGAAATATGGGTCTTCAAGTCTTCAACACTCGATGGCATAAATCTTACTATGTGATTAAATGTGCTGGTGTCGAACATAGAAAGAATTTTTTGACTTAGTGGCCATTAATGAATGCCACTAGCCAACACGAGAGCTCCCACCATTGATTCCAATGGGAGTCAAGATGCCTAACACATCTTTGTAGGTACGAATAAGTTTGTTGTGGTCGAGTCACCTACAAGATCCAACGAACAAGGGATATTAATGTACTCCCATTGTTCATTGGCAAGAGTACTTGCCATTAAGGCATGCAAGCCTCTAGGTGTTTTTACAAAGATAATTAGACTCTAGGAATTTGACTCAATGATATGTAGAAGCAGGATTTTATTGGCGGAAGATGAAAATGGTAGGAAAAAGGAAATGGAAATGACAAGGAAAATGAAAATAAGTGATCTTATTGTAAGTGAGCTTCTTGGTTTTATTTTGTCGGTTAGGGATGAATGAAAAGAAGTGCATGAAAAGAAGTGGATTTGACTGCATGATTGAAACTTGCTCGGAAAAAGGCATTTTGGCTTGCATTGAGGACTCATTGGGATTTACAATTTTTCAAAGGGAAGAAAAGACTGGTTGTAATGAATATGGACTTATTAACATGATTCATCATAAAATTGTTCTGTTGCAAGTCCAACAGTTGACAAATTAGACTCCTTGAATGATCATCTGATTAAGAAAAACCTGCAAAAACTTGGCATTCACAAAACATAAATATATCCAAGCAAAAGTGATCAATTTTTACTTGGTTTGTTTATGCAAAAATTAAACACCAATGAAACAGATTTAAGTAAAATCAAATGTGTAAGTTAGCTCAATTCTATGATTTTTTACAAATCCATTTTAAAATATGAAATCAGTATAATTAATTCCCTTCTTATGTAAATAAAATTTAATTTCGTTGCAATTATGCAAATCCCTACCTTCTTCGAAATTGTTTCATGATTTGCATTTATGATATCGAATTTCACATGTCGTCATCGATCGATCTTGTATTTTCCAAAATCTGCATCATTAAAAACTTGCAAGATGTTAATACAAACATGTCAAATAAAAATAAAAATAAAAAAAATTCAAGAAGAAACCTAATTTTTCCTGTGTCATTATTTTTTTTGTGCAAACCGTGCAGATATTAAGCTTCCAGACTCCAGACAGTACCGCTGCTAGTTTTAAGGCTGTGTAAAACTTCTTGGTATGAGAAATAAAAGGCATAAACTGCTTCAAAACTGTTTCAAATCATCATCAAACAGACTTCAAACATTTCTGCAATACATTTCCTGTCAAATCTGCTGCAATAAGTCTTCTCAAGGTTGTATCAACAAAGGCTTCAAGACTACTAATACAAAATTATTCGAATGTTTCACTGCTTATTTACCAAGCATCTTCAATGTTCTCATGTTCTTCATAATATATGTGCATCATTCACCATAGGATTTTAAACAAGTATGTGATCATTATTATGAGTCCCTCAGAATTTCGAGCTTAAAGGAGGATTGAGTGTTCAACCCTTCTTGTTTTTCTAAAAATATCATCCCACAGATCTGAGATAGCATTCAAATCCGAAATATAATGGTCTGAGCTTTGGCAATCTAAGGAAATGGTCTTTATGTAGCATCAACAGGAATCTGCAGCACATCTCGGCTCCATTTGATCCAGGAGAAGACAAGGTGATGCTAGGATTTGCAAAGACACTACGATAAATTCTGAATGAATTTTTGGTGCAACGCAAGGAATCAATGCTCCACCAGACCTTGCTACGGCAGAGCAGAGACGCGCGCATATTTCTGAAACAGAAGAGGCCATCTTGCTGCATAATAATCAAAGTCCAAATATTTAAAACGAATTTGTCATAGCGTTTTCATTCCTTGGGCATTGCAGGTTATTTGTGCAATTCGTTCAACGATTGCAGTTCAAGGTAGTGCAAATTGTTAAAATATAAATGGAGTTGAATTTTAACTTGCTGCAAAATCGGATGTTAATTATCTTGAGCATTATCTCTCCCTCATTCTGTGGACAGAAAAATCGATTTTCTCATTTTTAGACGATTTTGTTCCATCACATTTTCTGGAAAATCTCTGGCATTAAACAAAATTTCCATGAATAGAATTTACAACAACCTGATTGCAATTTGCAACAAGATTTCTTTGCTGAGATTATTGCGAATTTTTGAAACCGATATTTCAATTCAGAAAAAGTCGTGGATGAAGTACTAAAATGAGGGAGAACTAATCGTTGGGTCAGTTATCATCCAAATCCAGCATGACTAGCGATGCATTACTCAGCAAATCGAATGTTGTCCTCTCCGTCGTACATGGTCACAATCTCCTTTTACTTCAGCGCTTTGTGTGTTCTTGTAGACAGAGACACTGCGATTACAGTTTCTATCAAAATAATTAATGTCTTGGCTCAGAAATATATTTCCCAAAACAACAAAATTCCTATCTATATTTCCCAACATTTTCGCAAATCTGTTAATGATTCGTCCAATGGGATCAATTTCAAAGAATGAGATTGGAGTTTTTAACGTGGAGCTGAGCATTCTGTGTGCAACTTCTTAGCAGCATAAATTTTTGACCAAACTAACCAAAATGAGTTTGCCAATGTTACCAATCCTTTACGTAATCCAACAATAATGCTAAAATTGGACACGTAATCAAATGAAATTCAGCGTCGGCTTCCAGGGGACTCCTATTTTTCTGGTGCCAATTTGTCTTGACTTTGTTGTTCATAGTTTGTCTATTTGTCAAGTCACACTATTCATGCAATCCTCAAATCCGCTTTATAATTTACTACCAAATTAATTTGGATGCCATCTACAATGTTTTAGATTGAAGCACTCACTCTGACTTGTGTGTTCTGACCAACGTATCCTCGGACATTCTATGAAAGGGCTTCACAAAAATCATTGCTAGATAAGTTTTACATCACGGCTCACGTGAGACAGCATGGAAAATATCGTGTTGATGAAGGAGCAAGATCGTGAGACATGAGTTATTCAAGAAGGGAATGAAGACTTTGCTGGAGAATTATCAATCATGTTGATATATGCTCGAAAGCTCGAATATGTTCTCGGAACTATTTGTTTTTAATTGATGTATGTTGGTTTGCGTTTATTCGTTGTTTTTTTTTTTAATTTATTTAGTTATTTTTTAAAATGAATGAGTTTTGTTTTTTTTAAATCTTTAAAAAAAAAAAAATGGAATCCTATCTTAAAAAAAATTGGTTAGTTTAAAAAGATTTTTTTTTTTTAATAATAATAATATATATCATTTTTAATATAATATATATATAATTATGATGTGATTTTTTTTTTAAACTAAAACTTAAAATGACTAAGTTTTATCTAAAATGTTTTTTTTTTTTTTAGATTATTTTTCGCTCATTTACAAAATCTTTATTGTCATATCGCAAATCAATTTTCTAGCAAAAGTATTTTTATTTGAAATAAATCAATTGATTTTCTTATCTTTCTGATCGCACAAAGTGCAGGAAGAGAGCATACTAATTTCCTGATTTTTTTATTTATGCAGGTTAACGTGGATGATAAAACACAATTAAGATTTGCGACAAAACCTTGCATTATCTACACTCTTTTTGCAATGTCATGGGGGTGTTTAGACTCTCGGAAGACAAGGCTTTCTGATAATCAAGCTCCTGGCTCACCCGTGATACAGAAACAAGACATAGAGATGCAAAGATGTGCCACTGAATTTATTCATGATGATTTATTTTTTTTGAAAACAAAACTAAAAACTTCTAATGATAACGAATTCTAATGACTTCTAATGAGATCTCATTTTTATTTTTCTAATATATTCTACATTAACTTGAAAGATGTTTTATTTTCTAAGTAAAAGAATGCTTCCAATGAAGCCATCTACGAACTAAAAATTCGAACATGCTCACATCAAGATTTAAAAATTTTACATTATGTTTTACAAGTATGTGAGAATCCTGTCTTAGAGTTGGCTCAAGGTTATTGTCCTTGCTCTCCAAGAAGTACCTGTTCAACATTGTCAAATTCATCATCCGTAGATGGATTAGTGAGAAATGGGGGTTTAAAATAAAAACTGAATTTAAATTAACTATGTGCGAAAATAAAAATGCTCCAAACTTTGAACTCCTTTATGAACCTGTTGTCACCAAGTTCCACAAATTAGCCCATTAAAAACAAATGCATAAAATAATTACTAAATCCTTCTAGTTGCACTTCCCCGGCAACGGTGCCAAAATGTTTGTGTCTAATTGATGATGTCAATTAGAGTTTAATTTAATGTCAACCCGGGAAGGTAAACTTAGAAGTGCTTATCTAAAATATATAGATCTAGAAAGATTCCTAATTTTTCCGAGATCTTTGGTTCTCTTACAAGAACATATTCGATAAGATCTCTTTCAATAACTAAACAAACCTAGATCTAATAATTGTTTGAGATCTATGGTTCTCTTACAAGAACATATTCTACAAGATCTCTTCCAACATTAGAACATCTAATAAGAAATTAAAAGCTAAAATAAAATAAACCTAGATCTAATAATTGTCTGAGATCTTATGGTTCTCTTACAAAAAACACTTTCAAATATGATCCTTCCAATATTAGAACATTTAACAAAATTTAAAAGCTAAAATCAAACAAAAACATAAATTAAGTTATACCTAAAATAAACAAATAAGCATGCAAGTGAGGCCATGGGGGCCCTCCATAACTCCACAAGCACACCACTTCAATGGAGACTTAGATGTAGAAGCAAAATCGAAGTATGATCCTTTATTTCAAAATCTCCATTACAAACCAACTCTAAGCTTCTAAGATTACATACTCCAAAATTCTAAGATTAAAAAAACTTCAAGATTACAAATGGAGGAGATTGTACTCCTATTTATACAATGGGATGAGTAACAAACTCATAATGATCATCCACTAATCTCTCTTTAGTTCCATACATCTCTCAACCATCTAGACACATAACCCCCTTTTTTCCTTGATCTTCTCCATGAGGTTTATCTCTTCAAATTCGAATTTGATCATTCAAGGCCACATAAAGGTGTCTTGGAAGCTTCCTTGGCACCTACACATGTCACAAAAACAACCCACTTTCCATATATAAAGTAAAATAGATTATTTTCTAATATTTAATCAAAAATTTCTCTTAAAAATGCTTAAAAATAAATAATATTTGGAAAATATAAATGAGACCCATTAATGGTGAATAATAGGGAAAATGAAGTGACATGGTGGTGAATAATGGGTGATATAATGGAAGCATAGGTGAAAAATGAATGGTAATGAGTGATATTTGTATGACATTTTGAAACCCAAACACACATCCAGAAAAGCAAAAAAGGCAAGTTATTTGTAAATTCTTTACAAAAATTAATATTTTTGAACTATATGTAAGTTTAACTAATATGTATTGTTTAGTTTGTATCACGCAGAGCTATAAAACGATGAATCTCGATAATATTCTTTCTGATCTAAGACCAAAAGAGCATAAAAGCTTCATGGAAAATTTGCAGAAATACGAATCTAGTGAATGAAAAAATACTATCGATCCAATATGAGTTTGTTTTTTGAGTTTTTATGAATAATATACTTAAAAATATTAGATAACATGTTTCAAAAAATCTATTAATTCAGATATGTTTAATGTTATACAGGGACCAATAACGAAAAAAAGGAATGTTGTTCTAAGAAAAAAAAAATTGAACATTCAAACGAAAATGAATTGCTCTTGAGCTCATCTGGAGCAGTGTTGGAGGTTAACGAAATGTGTGTCTAATTTAAACGACAAGAAGAGTCTCTAGTGTTGAAAATTCAACAAGAAATGTGTGTCTAATTTAATTTTCCCTTAATTAAATTGGACAATAAATTGTAATCCTATCTCATAATCACTTGTAATAGTTAACTGAGTGTGATAAACTCAAATTTTTCATGGAATTCGAGTTGAGGGTAGTTGGTGAGGCATGTAGATTGATTCTATTTGTTTTAGAGTCCAAGTTGCAGTTAGTGTATTAGTTTTAATGCATGAGAAATCAGTTAACTCAATTAATTGAGTTAAAATCAATTTAACTAGTTGTAACTAATTGTTGCACTAATGAGAGGTCAAGTGAATTAAATCATATTTAATTCACATGTAATGATCTGTCAAGTAACTAAGAATTTACTATTAATAGTTGCATGCATGTCAGTTCTGATGAAGACCCAGTTGAGACACAGGTTAATGGGATGTTAATTACCATTTGTATTATTAGAAAACTTACCGAATGCAGTAATACACCCATAGGATTGCCCATGAGCATTGCGCAGTTTTTGAAGGATGAAATTCCAAAAGAATAGGGATTTATCTCTACAGCAATTGTGCAAGCAAGGCAGGCTGAGTAGAGGCAATAAATTGGTAAAGTATTGGTTGATTTTGTCTGGATCAGTGTGAGACAATTGGTAGAGTGTAGTAGACTCTTGTGAGAATAGTGTGTTGGCCACCTGTAAAATTTGTCCTATCAAAATGTGGCCAAAACATTGTTCAGTCTTCAAGAAACACTTTCATGGCCAAAATGTTATCTCTTGAAGCCTTTGGAAGATCTCATGCTCATGTTTAAAAATTATTCACTGCTTGATTCCCTCCATAACTCAAAAATTCTGCTAAAAATTCTATGACAAAGACTGCTGCAAAATCCCCTCCCTCCCCTTCTTCCATTCAGAAACTAACCTTCATTTGTGTCCCTTTTCCTCCATAATTTTCCTTTTTTTTCTTGAAGACTCTAGAAGGCCTCATGCCTCTGTCCAAAATCTTCATTACTATTTCCATTTTATACTCAGAAAGTTCTGTTGATTCCAAATGAAAGACTGCTGCAAGACCTTCATTTTCCCCCTCCTCAAACCTTCATTTTCTCCCCTTTTTCTCCATAAAAACTCCCTTGTTTTCATAAATCCTCTTCTTCCATTTATGAAAATCACTTTTCCATAGTTAAAAACCCATTTTTTTTACTATACCGAAACCCTTGAAACCCTTTGAAAACGTTGAAAAATCAATAAAAATTCATATTTTATATAAATGCTTAAGCCCCCTTGGGCTAAGTCTTTAACCCTTTTCTTCCATACACCCGCACCCTAGAACCAAGTGCTAAACCCCTCACAGCGCTTATCGCATCGCACAAACCCAAGAGCGCAAGTCTTTATGCCATTATAAAAGTTCCAATGCGATCGCGCGATCGCATCGCAATATTCCAATGAGAAGATTAAAGCGCCCTAGCCCAATCCACGATTTGCGATACCCCCGATCGCATCATTATTTTGTATGAATATACCATGGGCCCGCCCTCCGTACTTAAACCTTGTAAATTTTTCGTTCCCGATCGATCTTTTTCTTTGTAAAAACCCAAAACCCACTTTTCCAAAGTTTTGGTCTAAAAACCAAAATCACGTGTTAAATATTTAAATGGGTTGATTGAAAGACTGATCGCGCAATCGCAATCGCAGAAAATACAATCGGTTGATTAAAAATCCCGGGCCTAGAGTTCCGATATGCGATAATCCCCTTCCCTTTTAACCCCCGGTCATACCATTCTCCATGCACCCAATGGCCCCGCAATCGGGCGCCTGACCCTATTATATATCCCGTCCAAAACATAAAAAACCTTTGTTATTTGTAAACTTTGGGTTTTATTTTATTTTATAAAATTCTCCACCAGAGTGATTTCTCAATAAATCTACACCGTCAATCTAATCCACAGATCGGACGGTGCGGAGTCCGTCTACCCGGTGGTCCCCGCCAACTGTTCATCACTCCAGAAACCGCGTGGTATCTATCGCACCGCCTTTGGGCGAGGGCAGTTTTTTCTCGATCGCCAGCGATTCCATACATTTTATGCCACGCGTCCAATGTACCTTTTTCAAAACCGTCGTCCATCACGCATAACCGCAGTCCATCGCGCATTATTGTTCGGACACGGATGCCCAGCGATATTGCCGTGGACCGTCCGATCTGGGGCAGGCCATCCAACGGCTATCGCTTGCCGAAGCTATCCGATGGTTAACCAAGATACACACACGATAACCGGGCTATCGTACAATGGCAAGGGAATCTCCGCCGTCGATCTGATCTGCAGATCGACGGTCCAAAATTCATCGCCAAATTCTCCCCGTTTGACTTTCAACCTCCGCTCCCGATCGTCGATCTCTGCACGATCGACGGCTCAGATTTAATCTTTTTTCCATCTAGTCCATGATCCCTATCGATCAATCCTAACCGTTGGATGATGCCATCCAACGACCACGCTCTTTCCCCACCTTCTGAAGCAGTTAAACCTAAAACACGCAGGATTTCTTAAATGTTTTATGTTTTATGCAAGTTTTAAATGGTTTTCACTGTTATATTGAAGAAAGGCCAGGGGTCGGGGGTGACGATTCTCGTGCCTTTAGTCCTTAAAAGAGAACCATTCACGGGCTCTGTTCAATGATTTATCTATGTTTCATGAGCGTTGATAACATAAAGAGCCCTGCGCGTCCCTGCACATCGACAAGACACTGTTTTATTCAAAAGAACAGTTAAAGAGTATAAGTTTGAAGACAAAGCACAGAAGATGGAGATTAAAGATAGATCTGGGGAATTACGGCTAAGAATGATTATCAAAAGCCTAATTCCCTGGGTTAAAATACAATTAATAGAAAATCATAAGTGTTTCACAGACAGAAAAGGCTTCCACTGCTTCAAAGGAGGTGAATTGATTCCTCAGCTACCAAAGGAGCCACCTGTTGCCTCAAACCATTCAAACAGAGGCCGAAGTTATTGCAGAACCAAATATTTTGCCTCAGCACAGCCAGGGAGTTACTTTTGCAAGGAAATCAATGCAGAAATATCTGCAGAGTTACTCCAAACATTACACAGAGCCTCAAAGTCAATAAAAGCTCCCACCGAGCTTTAATATTTATTGTAAAACAGTTAATACAGTAGTCCACCTGTAAACTTCTCCATCGAGCCCCTCAAAAGGCCAAGAAGTCTTGAATCTGTATTAATTACCTTAGGAGATCTTTTATCAGATCTCACCTCCTCATCCTTCTATAAATACTTCTGTAGAAGATGAGAAGTTGTTGGTCGATTGGTTGTTGTTTGATCACAAGTTGTAATATTGAAACCCTCTAAAATAAATACATAGTCTGTTGAAGTTGAAGAAGAAACTGGAGTCTTTGAAGTCTTGATGATGTTGTTGCATGTTTGTTCCTGAGAAGGCTCTATCATTGGATCCATGAGCTTGGCTGTTGGTGAAGTATTCTGAACTGTTTTATGTTTTTCCCCTGTTTCCATTATGTTCCATAATTTCTTACTATAGTAGGTTGAAAGTTTTAGGCTAAGAAATGACTCTTGGAAGCACCTTAGACCTGTTCACCCTTCACTTTTTAATTTTTTCTTCTGCTGAAGTATTTTAGAGGCTTTAATCTTTCTCTTTAGTCTTCATGCTTGTTTATTTCCTTAATAGTTTGAATAGTTGGTTTCAGCATGATTTATGGTTCTCCCTGCTTGTCTGCTGCCACTTAAAAACTGTTATTGAAGTCTCCCTTTGAAGTTATTTGCTTACAGTGAATCACAGAGGTCTGTTTTGATCTTGCCCTTTGTCCTCACTTAAACATTTGGCTTAAAGGTCGTTATAATTATGATCATAGATGTTTTTAGGTGTTCCCTCTTCTATGATTGCAATTATCAGTGAATATTTTATGTTTTCTAAGTCATTTGAAATAAGATATTTGAGGAAATAGGGTGTTCCCCGAATCTTAGATTTCATTTTAAAAGTTGTTTTGGAATCATTATTTGCTTAAGGTGTGATTTGTAGATTTCATGGTTAGCCCTGTCTATTAAAAGCTCTTTATTGTTCAAGTTATGCTTTCAAATTCCCTCTGTTGAGAATTAAACCTCTCTTTCTAAATCATTAATGTTCATCTCATTCCAAAAACAAAAGGATCATGTGGCCAAGTTAGATTTTCCCTTTGATATCCCATATCCATTGATGAGTTTGTTATGACCTTTTCTTGACTCCATTGCCCAATGAAACAGATATTTTTTTGTCCTATATATCTTTCCTAGGCCCTTCATGTTTTGCTGTATCATTCCAACCAAACAATCAAACAAATAAACACCTGCACTTAATAACTAGTCTAAAATCAATATTCTAAGCACACAAGATAAACCTTTGCAAACAAACATTTGAGAGATCCCTCTCTGAGAACAGGAGGACTAGATCCTGTAACGCTAAAGATTGGTTCTGATGTTACCTTGTCTTTTGGTTTGCCAAACTATCAAAACACGAGACACCAACATCCCCTTCTTCCATCCATGAAACTCATGGTTGCATAGTTTAAGACCCCTTTTTAAACTATAGCGAAAACCCCAAAACCCTTTGAAAACCATTAAAAATCATTCAAAAACACATTTTTTTTATATATATTGGACTTAAGCCCCTTTGGGATAAGTCTCTAACCACTTCCGATCATATGCCCACACCCTGGGACCAAGCGCTAAATCTGGAGGCGCTTATCGCATCGCACAAACTCAAAGTGTGCAAGGTTTTGCGTTGTGTTTAAGCTTGCGATGCGATCAGCCTTATATTGAAAAACCCGATCGCATCACTATTTTATATATTCTGTGGACCCGCCTTCCATGCTAAAAACCATTGAATGGTCCATGCCCGATCTCTTCTTTCCTTTGTAAATGTTAAAAACCCATTTATCCAAAGTTTAATCTAAAAAGCCATAACCATGTGTTGAATATAAAATGGGTAGATTGAAAGACTGATCGCGCAATCACAATCGCAGAAAATACAATGGGTTGATTGAAAAGCCTAGGCCCGAAGTTCTGATATGTGATAAGCCCCTTCCCTTTTAACCCCCCGGTCATATCATTCTCCATGTGCCCAATGGCCCCGCAATCGGGCGCCTGACCCTATTATATATCCCGTCCAAAACATAAAAAAACTTTGTTATTTTCAAAAGTCGGGTTTTATTTCATTTTGTAAAGTTTTCCGCCGATACGATCTTCCACTAAATCTCCACCGTTGATCTAAATCCACAGATCGGACGGTGCGGAGTGCGTCTCTCCGTGGTCCCCACTGCCCATAAGCCGATTGCCCAAAACCGGTGGTATCCATCGCACCGCCTTTGGGCGAAAGGCTGTTTTCCCCCGATCGCCAGTGATTCCATACGCTGCTTGACACGCGTCCTGGGCACTATTTGGAAAACCGTCGTCCATCGTGCATTATCATTCGGACGAGGATGCCCAATGATATTGACCACAGTCGTCCGATCTGGAGCAAGCCATCCGATGGCTATTGATCACTGAATATGCACACACGATAAGTCGGGCTATCGTACAGCGGCAATTGCATCTTCGCCATCGATCTGATCTGCAGATCGACGGCCCACAATTCATCTCCCGATTTCTCCGTTTGACTTTCAACTTCTGCTCCCAACCATCGATATTTTCGCGATCGACGGCTCAGATTTAATCTTTTTTCCACCCGTTCTACGATCTCTCCCGATCAATCCTGACCATTGGATGATGCCATCCAACGGCCCCGCTTTCTTCACACACCTCCCGATGCAGTTAACCTATATATGCAGGTTTTATAATAGTTTTTCGTATTTTGCAGGGTTCCAATGTATTTTTCCGCTACGCTGAAGAAATTACGAAGGTTGAGGGTGACGACCCTCCCGCCTTCGATTCACCACAGGAAATCACTGACAGGGTTTAAAATTCACATTTATCAATGATCCATGAACCATTGATGCCTTATGAGCCATGCGCAGCCCTGCACACCAACAAAAACACCATGAAATGGGCACTGTCAAAGAGTATCAGTGTCGAAGGCCAGAATGTATCAGAGCAGAAGATTAAAGACAGCCTACGGGGATTACCGCTAAGAATGATTATCAAAAGCCTAATCCCCAAAATAAAACATAGTTTACAGAAGATCTGAAGGGTTTTTTCAACAGGAACGCCTCCACCGCCACAAAATAAGGCAAATTGATCCCTTTAATTACCACGATGCCACCTGTGCCTCAAACTATTCAATCAGAAGCCAAATTTATTGATCAGGACCAGATATCTTCCTCACAGAAAATCAAAGGCTGTCGAACAAATAATAATAATCAAGGGTCTTATCTCCAAATTGTCGGCAAAACTATTTTTAAAGGTTAAAGAACAGTCCAGAAGTAGATCTTTTTCAATCATTAGGCCTCGAAAAGCACAAACAGAGTTATGAAGCAAAGTTATAAATAATTACATTCCCACCTTATGCCTTGCCTGGTTCCCAAAGGCCAGGAATTGCATTGATTACATAATTAATGATACTTGACCCCTGGGAAATATTCCCACCTCTTCATTCTTCTATAAATACTTCTGTAGAAGATGAGAAAATGTTGGTCTCTGGACATCTGAATGTATGTAATAATTATTCTGAAGCTACTGATGCCATGTTTGCAATTCAAATATATATAAGTTGATATGGAAAGTTCGAAGTTGTAGAGACCCACCGGGCTTGCTGATTATAACTGGTTTGAACATCTAATACAAGTTGCTGATTTATGGGATCCTGATTTGTGTCAATGGTGATGTGTTTCTCACTGTTAATTGTTATTTTGCTTAATGTTTCTACTCTGTTCACTTTCTTTGATAAAGAGCAGCAAATATAGAGCTAGGATTTACTTTCAACAGTACCCTACTCTTACTGAAAGCTTTATTGTCTATGTTTTCTTCATTTGAACGTTCTCTTTGAAGAGTACATCAATGCAGGTCGGTTTAAAGGCACTTTCCTGATCTAAATTTCTCTTTGTCACTGTTATCTATGTTTTCCTTATTGAATATGCTGAAAGCAGGGTAGTTTAAAGGTACTTACCTGATCTTAAGCTTTTCAACTGTTTTTTAATGTTTTCTAACTGAAAGAACTTCAAAGCAGGGTAGTTTAAAGGCACTTGCCTGATCTTAGGCTTTCGACTATTTTTTAATGTATCCTAACTGAAAGTACTTCAAAGCAGGCTAGTTTAAAGGTATTAACCTTACCTCAGAATACTTTTATGTTTTTTCTTATTGAAAATGTTGAAAGCAAGGTAGTTTAGAGGTACTTACCTGATCTTAAGCTTTTCAACTGTTGTTTAATGTTTTCTAACTGAAATAAATTCAAAGCAGGCTAGTTTAAAGGTATTAACATGATCTCAGAATACTCTCATGTTTTTCTTTAAGTACATGCTGAAGCAATATAGTTTAAAAGAACTTATTTGATCTTAGGTTGTTTCACTATACCTTCATTTGTTTGTTCTTCATTTCCTATCTGTTTCATTCCGTAAAATCACCTTAAGAGATCCTTTGACATAAGTGACTTGCCCCATGGATCCTGCTTGAACCTTGCTGTCCAATTAAAATACTCCTATGACTCCATAGCCCAATGGGTTAAAATTGTCTTTTCCTTTCTGTCAGCCAAATCATTCTTTCATCTGCAGACACCTTCACCCTTCATTTTTGAAACTGCCTTCACCTTCATCATGTCCTTGCCCAACCAAAACAAAACAAAATAAACAAAACCCAAGCTCTTCATAACTAGTATAATATCATAATTTCAGCTATTAAAGATCACATCTTTAAACTCATTCATAGAGAGATCCCTCTCTGGATTCAGGAGGGCTAGATCCTAGAATCCCAAAGTTGGTTGAAATAATGTTGCTTCTGCAGTTTTAGTCTTACCAATCTGCTAAAATTACAGATTCCTAACATTTCTGGCGACTCCGCTGGGGAATTTTTGAGTTCATAGTTGCTTGGCCAGCTTTTATAGACTCTCTATTTTTCCATACAACCACTCAACTTAGAAAAAACCTAAAAATATTTCGGATTGGTATTCAATAAACATGGTGGTGGACCATAAGACCTTTTACCTTTGAAAAGAGCTAAAAACTTCCACTTGGCGACTCCAAAATCCTGAACAGACCTTAAGACTCCACTGGGAAGAACCCTTATCATTGTAATATCTTTCAAACTCAGTCACAAGACTGTAGGATTAAAAATTTTCCAAAAAAAACTAGTTAACCTCTTAAAGATTGTCATACCTGGTTGAACTTATCTTGTTTATTTGGATCTGAAAAACACAACATAGTGGCTTCTAGAAAGATTCACACTAGAGCCTATCCTGACCCTGATCCACATGAGATAGTTGATAACCCAGAAAGTATCCTTAGGAGGTTTCCTAAGATTAATTTATCAACTGCTTTCAGATCACCCTTGAGAGCTAATTCAGTCCCTGAAAATCTTTCAGCTCTACAACAATCTCAGGTTGACTTAGTAAATCCATTTAGAACTAGGTCTCTTGGTGATTTAGATCAGTTAGATTCTGAGTCTTCACTATCATCCCCACAAACAAGTGAACCTCTTGGTAGTAGAGAAACAACACCTCCTGATTTGCATTTCCTTCACAACTTAGGTGCCCCTCATCCAAGATCAACTTAGCAGTCTATCTCTGGTCCATCCACTTCTACTCACCCTTCATCCACTGTTCAAACCAATCCATTTCAGCCCACTGTCCTTCTTGTAAATCCACCTCCACCTCCTGCCATGGCCGCATGGTATGCTCCCCTAGTCCTTGCTGTACCACTAGTCAATCTTCCACAGGACTATCAGTCCAAAATTCCATTATATGATGCTAACAATGCTACAACTGCATCACAACATGTGGATAAGATGAATGACTACTTTGACAGAAATGAAATTGATGATGATTCTGTCAAACTTAGGTTATTTTCTCAGAGCTTAGGGGGAGAAGTGAGGAAATGGTTCAAAGGTTTAACCCCCCATAGTATCCGTGATCTGCAAGCCTTCCATCAAACATTCTTGAACAAATGGGAAGTAAATAAAAACCCTCTCCAAGTCCTTTATGACTATAAAAATCTCCATAGAGACATCGGGGAAAGTGTGCAAGCTAATTGCACAAGATTCAATAGTGTGTATAATGCACTTTCCCCAAAATTAAAACCTCCACAAGGCTTAGCTTTAAATAAGTTTCCCGAAGGTTTTGACCCTGAGATGGCCTATCAGCTGAGAGAGAGAGATTTTTCAACTCTTGAAGATATGCAAAAAGGTGATCTTTCTATGGAAGTCAACTTGATGGAGAAGAGAGAAAGAATGAAAATTGAAAAGAGAGTGTCCTTTAGAGAGGAAAATGCCCCTTCTACTTCCAACTCAAAAATGGAAAGAATGATGGAGGATATGATGAATAAAATGAGCATCCTTGATAGAGCACAAGCAAGTCAAAACCAAACTGCTCCTCAAAACAAAAACCAAAACCAGAATCAAAATTTTAGAAGGAACCAACCTCCAAACAGACCTAGGGAAGATGATCAACAAATCACTCCTCCCTTTCATCAAATCTATATAAGTGAGGTTGAGGAAACAGGAGAGATAACAGAGGAAGATGATATTAACATGTTGGGAGTAGATAATGATGACTTTGAGATTCATTTTGATAAGGAACAAGGTTTTCATACCCCTTATGATAACAACAAAGATGATGATGAAAGTTATTTTCAGGACATGCAAAATGTTATCATAGAGCCTCAAAAATAATATGACCTTAGAAGCAAAACCAATCAACAAACTCCCAACACCAAAACCTCTGAAAAATCTTCACAAAACAGCACTACAACCAAGCCTAAAATGGTCAAACAAAAGGATAAAATAAGAGCTGTGAATTCTGATAGAGATAGAGAGAAAGGCACTCAAAACAAAGAAAAGCAGAGTACGGACATTAGTAGTACTACCACTTTATCTAGTACTCCTGTAAAGACCATTTTGTCAAAAACAAGTAGAACAAATCAGCAAGCTGATGTTGCTGATAGACTGGCAGCTACTAAGGCTGAGACAAGTTCATCAAAGAACCAGATTCTTTTCAGCCTAGAGCAGAAAATTTCAAAGATCAGAATCTCTGTTCCCCTGACTAACTTAGCTGCCCAGAATGTATATAGGACCCAAATTTTGAAGGCTTTAAATATTGAGGATAATAATGACTCATTCAATCTTAATGATGACCAGCTAGAGCTCATATTTGGTCCTAAGATTGAAGGTATATATCAAGAGGGACATGTACCTCCCTTTTATGTGAGTTTAAATGTTCATGACAAGATCCTGCATAATGCTATGCATGACTCTGGAGCCTCGCACAACCTTATGCCAAAGGTGATAATGGAAAGGCTAGGATTAGAGATAACCAGACCTTACAAGGATTTATATTCTTTTGATTCTAACAGAGTGAAGTGCCTTGGCCTGATCAAAGACCTTTGTGTGAATTTGAACCAAATCCCAGCCAAGTGCATGGTGATGGATGTTGTGGTGGCTGATGTGCCTCCTAAGTATGGCATGTTGTTGTCAAGATCATGGGGTGCCAAACTGCAAGGTACCATATAGATGGATGGGACATATGCCACTATCCCTATTTTTATCCAGCTCAGAAGACTGTACAAAGAGTCACACATGAAATTCATGGTCAGTAGCCCAGAAAAGCCTGAAAATTCTCCCATGTATTCTGTCCATACTGACCTGGATTCTTTTATCTTTTACAATAATGAATCCACAAAACAGTCAGAGCCAAAACACAGTGACTCAGATAAACAGTTAGAGACCCCGAATCTAGAAATAAATGCAGTTCTAGATATGGAAGAAAACAAGAGAGAAATTTTGGAACAACGCGTTGAAACAATGGACCAGAGTGAACAAAGCCAAGATGGCAAACAATAGACTACCCCTCATGATCAGCTCCATGAAAATATTGAGGAACGAGACCCAGCACAACACGTTGTGGATTTCAGAATAGAACATAATGATGAAACACTTAGTGAACAAGTCACTTTAACAGGATTAATGGCCGATAGGGAGGAAGAGAAACACAACTCAAAAGTGTCAAAACAGTTTGCTGCATTTGAAGACATTAGCAAACCAAACAAAGGTTTTGAGCTACGAGTCATGTGTCCATTGCTCTTAAAACTTGAAAATCAAGAGAACAACCTTCAACGCAGCGAAAAACTTGAGGAGGTGAAACAAATACAACTAAGTGCCGAGATTTCACAGCAACCCTTGAGCACGTTGGTTGGAGAAGACGAAACCAAAAATAGTCCTCTGTGGAGTATGTATTTTGATGGGTCATGCACTAAGAGCAATGCTGGTGCAGGTGTCTGGATTATCAACACTGAAAACAACCACACAGAAAGCATTTCCTGCAAATTAAACTTTCAGTGTTCCAATAACATAGCAGAATATGAATCCCTTCTCTTAGGCTTACATCTATTAAAAAAGTTAGGAGCCATAAGAATTAATGTGTATGGGGATTCAGAACTAGTCATTAAGAAAGTCAATGGGGAGTATAACGCAAATCATCCCAGACTCAGAGCCTACTGAAACGATGTCTTGGACCTTTTAAAAACTTTTGAGGAGTCCAAATTGATTTTTGTTCCAAGAAAAAGAAATATTTCCACACACAATTTAGCTTTTGCAGCTAGAAAATTCTTAATGCCATTTGAAACCAAAGACTGTACAACTCAAATTAAGTTTAGACCAGTTGTGCCAGATAATGAAAAATATTGGCAGGTCTTTGAGGGTGACAAACAAATAGAGGATTTTCTATTGGGAAGGAACGAAGTTGAGTTATCTGATTGGGATTCCAAATCCGATGAAAATTTCCTAAACAAAAGGTCCCCAAAAAAGAAAAACCATCTAGTCCCGTAGAAATCAACATGTTTAATAAAAAACTTGAAACTCATACTAAAGAATACAAGGATACAGAAAACAAAGACATTGAGGTATTGTCACCAAAGGACAAGAACATACCTAGGGGGCTAGCACCATTAGAAGACCTCTTTGATTTTAACGATGTAGCAAAGAAGCCTACCGTAGAATACACAGAGTCAGAGGTCGAGGAATGCAACATAGGCACCCAGGATCAGCCTAAAATGATTAAATTAGCTAGGTCCTTGCCACCAGAAATGAAAAGGAAATACATTGACATGTTTAACGAGTTTGTTGATGTGTTTTCCTGGAGCTATGAATACTTGAAAGCCTACGATACAGAAATCATCCAGCACAAGATCCCTTTGAAAGAAAATCAAAAACCCTTTAAGCAAAAACTGCGTAGAATTAATCCAATACAATTGCCTCTAGTAGAAAAGGAAATCAAGAAGATGTATGAGGCAGGAATCATTGTGCCTGTGAGGTTTTCAGACTGGGTTTCTAACCTTGTAGCCATGAGGAAAAAGATAGGAGAAATCAGGTTGTGCATTGTTTTCAGAAACCTTAACATAGCTTCCCTAAAAGACAACTACCCTTTACCCAAAATGGAACACATTCTACAAAGGGTAGTCAGTTCGAAGAGGATTTCTCTGTTGGATGGTTTTTCGGGATATAACCAGGTTTTAGTACTCCTAGAAGACCAACTCAAGACATCTTTCACCACTCCTTGGGGCACTTTCACGTATGTGAAAATGCCTTTTGGATTAATGAATGCTGGGGCCACTTTCCAAAGGGCCATGGACATTGCATTTTCAGAGGAGATAGGGAACTTCATTGTAATTTACCTTGATGACATAACAGTTTATTCCAAATCCCATGAAGAGCACCTGAAACATTTAAGAAAGGTCCTTGAAAAGTGCAGAAGGTTTGGGTTATCTTTAAATCCAAAAAAGACAGTGTTTGGCCTTCAGGAAGGTAAACTCCTTGGCCATATCATATCATAAGAAGGGATTAAAATAGATCCAAATAGAGTTGAGGGAATACACAAATTAGCCAACCAAGGAACATAAAATAATTGCAGTCCTTTATTGGAAAGATTAACTTCTTGAGGAGGTTTATTCCCAACTTAGAAGAGCTCCTTAGAAACATGACTAATATGCTCAAGAAAGAAGTAGGAGTGACGTGGAATGTAGAAACCAAAAAATCCTTTGAATTGGTAAAACATGCACTCACTCGGGAACCAACCCTAATTAGCCCAGATTTTTCAAAAGAGTTCCTTATTTTCTCCTTTTCCTCAGAGCATACTGTGGCTGCAGTCTTGTTGCAGAAAAACCCAGAGGGACAGGAACAGCCCATTGCTCTTTTCAGCAAGGCTTTAAGGGATGCACCCTTGAAATATAACATAATGGAAAAACAGGCCTATGCTTTGGTAAAGGCCTTAAAGGACTTCAGGGTGTATATTCTACATTCCCACATCATTGCCTATGTACCTAATATAGTGGTAAAAGGAATCTTGTCCCAAGACCCAGATGGAAAGAGGGGTAAATGGATTGCTGCTATATTAGAGTATGACTTGGAAATCAGACCAACCAAAATTATTAAAGGTCAGGGCTTAGCTCAATTAATGGTTGAATCTAATCTACAAGCCTTTGACATTAACATGGTAGATGCCTTCGATGAACAGGAAGAATTACCTGCTCCCACTGTCGAAGATCAGTTTCAAAACTCACCTTGGTACACTGATATCTTGTATGTGCTTGCAAATCTTAATGCTCCTCCTGATTTATCAAAAACAAATGAAAGGTTTTATAAATTGAAACCTAAGAACTATTTCATTTTAAATGAATGTTTATTTTGGAAAAATGCTGATGGTTTTTTGCTTAAATATTTGCCTGAAGTTGATGCAGAAAGGATCAAACTTGAATTCCATGAAGGAGAGTGTGGAGGTCATCTTTACTGGAAAACCACAGCCAATAAAATCCTTAGAGTTGGCTATTACTGGCCCACCCTCTTCCAGGATGTCCATAAAATGATAGTTGCCTATCACAAATGCCAGATTTTTGAAGGCAAAAGAAAACTTCTTCCATTACCATTACAACCTATCACTGTTGAAGCTCCTTTTCAACAGTGGGGCCTAGATTTCATAGGGGAAATCCATCTTGCTTCGTCTACCCAACACAAATGGATTCTCACGGCCACTGACTACTTCACAAAATGGATTGAAGCCATCCCTTCTAGGAATGCCACAGATTCTGTCATTATAAAATTCCTTGAAGACCATATCTTGTCTAGATTCGGATGCCCTAGGAAGATTATTACTAATAATGCTGCTGCTTTTTGTTCCAAAAATATGATTGATTTTTGTCACAGATATCAGATTACACTTGGTCATTCTACTGCTTACTACCCTCAAGGTAATGGGCTAGCAGAATCATCAAATAAAATTTTGGTGACCATCATCAAGAAGCTGCTTGAAGAGAACAAAAAATCATGGCATAAAAATTTGGTGCATGCTCTGTGGGCAGACAGATTGACCACAAAAAAATCCATTGGAATGTCCCCTTACCAGCTTGTTTATGGAGCAGATGCGGTGTTTCCCACCAGCCTAGGTGTACCAGTAATAAAATTAATCCAAGAAATACAGTCAGAAGAGGACAGCATGATTAGGAGGATCAGTCAGACAATACATCTCCATCAGACAAGGGAAGAGGTTTACAATAGGGCTCAGAAGGTGCAAGAAAACATAAAGAAGTTGTTTGACAAAAGAAAAAAGGCTTTTGTTTTCAACATTGGAGATAAAGTACTCAAATGGGATTCCAAAAGAGAAGATAAGGGCAAACATGGAAAATTTGACAGTTTGTGGCAAGTTCCTTACATCATTCAGTCCACCATTGGTCCAAATGCCTTTTTTCTACAAGAGTTAGATGGCACGGATCTGCTTGGGGGTCCTTTCAATGGAAGAGTCCTTAAGCATTACTACTGCTAAGTTCGATTTTAAAAGCTTTCATTTCCATTATAAATACCATTTGCTTTGTTCAGTCTCATAAAAGAAAAATTACAAAAACAATAAAAAGAAAATAAAAGAGGGCATATTGTACAAAACAATAAAGGTATATCCCCATACCAAAAAGAGAAGCAAATTATGAAAGTGTGCAAGCTCAAATGCCACTCCTGAATAACACACTTCTAGTTAGTCAAACTGTCTAATCTTGACTAATTAGCTTTAAATTTTCTGCTGATAGGATAGTGAATTAGATTTTCCAAACTGTTTAATCTTGGCTTATCAGTAGATAGATCAGGATAGAAATTAAAGGTTCAAACATGTTCAAAATCTGAACCTGAGTTTCCAAAGGGAGATGACTCAAATCTGTTTTTTTCCCGAGTCAAGAAGAAGTAAATTTGGTTCTAATTAGCTCAAAATATGAACAAGAGAAAAAGGAAGAAACAGCTCAAACAAAAGCCAAAACAGAGCTGTAAAAAGAGGAGGCCATGATAAGAATTTTTCAGATCTTAAGCCTTCCATTTTGTTTTAAATTTTCTGCAAAATAAATGTCTATGTGCAGCTTGTTTTTATGCCATAGACCAGCACAAAGTTAGACTGGTTCCTAAAGGCCAGGAATTGCATTGATTATATAATTAATGATACTTGACCCCTGGGAAATCTTCCCACCTCTTCATTCTTCTATAAATGCTTCTGTAGAAGATGAGAAAATGTTGGTCTCTAGACATCTGAATGTATGTAATAATTATTCTGAAGCTACTGATGCATTTTTTGCAATTCAAAGATATATAAGTTGATATGGAAAGTTCGAAGTTGTAGAGACCCATCGGGCTTGCTGATTGTAACTGGTTTGAACATCTAATACAAGCTGCTGATTTATGGGATCCTGATTTGTGTCAATGGTGATGTGTTTCTCGCTGTCAATTGTTATTTTGCTTAATGTTTCCACTCTGTTCACTTTCTCTGATAAAGAGAAGCAAACATAGAGCTAGGATTTACTTTCAACAGTACCCTACTCTTACTGAAAGCTTTATTGTCTATGTTTTCTTCATTTGAACGTTCTCTTTGAAGAGTACATCAATGCAGGTCAGTTTAAAGGCACTTGCCTGATCTAAATTGCTCTTTGTCATTGTTATCTATGTTTTCCTTAGTGAATATGCTGAAAGCAGGGTAGTTTAAAGATACTTACCTGATCTTAAGCTTTTCAACTGTTTTTTAATGTTTTCTAACTGAAAGAACTTCAAAGCAGGGTAGTT